>CAIGRO010062933.1:0-18930 GCA_903798355.1 Fraxinus baroniana
ACAAAATGGTAAATACAAAAAAAAATTGTCAAAAAATTGGGGGGGGGGGGGGGGTAGGACTGCCCCCCCCCCCTCCGCCCCTGTGTAACACCCTCTAAAATTCATTATCTCAAAGATAATTTAAATTTTCAACCAGTTTATTGTTTCACAAAAGAAATTGATTCTTTGAAATCGTTTAAAGGAACTTGCATGATCCAAGTTAATATTTTCTTTCTTGTCAAGGTTTTTTCATATGGATCGAGCTTATCAATTTTGTTTAGTGATATATAACTAATCTTTTCTTCAATATATCATCATTCATACAGCCCACTCCAGCAACAGATTTCAAAGAAGCATCAACTGGAGGTTAATAGAGTAGGTCTCAATATATTACAATCTTATATTTCAATAGAAATGAATTGAATATGAGAGAAGATTTAACTTGTTTTGCAGGTTGATGGAGCTGGTACAAGCGCCAAGAAATATAAAATTATAGAGCCAAGTAATGGAACGCCAGAACCTCAAGAACCGAAAGTAGAACCTTCTCATATTGGTTTGTCTATATTCTGGTTTGATATCTTTTGAAATGTGCAAGGCATTCATTTTATGGTACAGAAGATCATGCACTTCTACATAATTTGTAGGTCATGTAGTTTTGCGCGGCCATGTTACATTATGCAATTTATTGTCGTCAACTTGTTTTAATAAATGGATCACTAGGAATAACATGTGTGAAATGAGAACTTTCCTATACCATTCAAACTTTTATCTATCGTAAAATCTTAAGAAAATATGATTCTTAATTTGTTTTAAGAATCATAGAAGGATCACTAGGACGCCACCCTTGTAAGGGCTATATTGAAGCTCTTTTAGTTGTCAATAAAACCCAAGAAAAATATATTCTTTCCTAGGCACTTTGTTATATTTTTATTTCAAAGAATTAACAATCACAAAAGGGTTTTCCCCCTTCCCTTTCTACGGTTCGTATATTGGAGCTGCCATTGAAAGGGTAAATTCAATTCATGGTAATTATACTTTAAGACCCTGTTTGATTGCAATGAATTCCATGATAAATATCACATCCGAGGAAAACGTATCACATTTTAGCCGTTTGATTGCAACATGGAAATAAAAATCGAATTTTAAGGTACAACCACTTTAAATTATATTTTTTTTTCCATAAAAACTAATTCCATATTTGTTGGAAAATAAATACCAACAAACCCATAAGAATTCATTTTTCATGAAAATAAAGAAATGCAGTTTAAAGTGGTTGTACTTGGAATTCAATTTCCATTTCCACATTGCAATTAAACGGTCGAAGTGGAATTCGTTTTCCTCGAATGTGATATTTTTCATAGAATTCGTTGCAATCAAACAGAACCTTAGTGTCATTCAAGTAGTTGTACTTCAATTTTATTCATTTGGGTAACTACACTTTAATTTGAATTCAATCAGCTAACTCAATCCAATTTGTCGCTTGGGCTAATTGAAATTGATGACATGACACTCAATAATGATAATCACCATTTTTTCACTAAAGTTTTACTTATTCTATGTTACTGCTAATAGTTATATGTGATAATTATCATGTAACTTTGATGAAGTTACCTTAATTAAAATCAAAATCATGATACCTGATTTAAATCAAATTGAAGTACAGTTATTCTATCGACATTAAATTAAAGTATAATTACCCGATAGAAAAAGAAATAAAATACAATTACTTGATTGACACTAAGTGAAAGTTACCACAAACACAATGTACCTGCCATTGAAATATTTGGTCGTATTATAAAGCTATACTTTGCATTTGTTTGGTTATTAATTTCAAATACATTTGAATTATGAGCTTTAGATGCTATATTTTCTATTGTATCTACATTCCTTTATCTTTTCCTTCATGTAATCTTTCTATTTAAACCCTATGGGTTTATCTTCACATTAAATTATGCAAACAAAAAAGGTTAAACTCGCGGGTTGATCATGTCAAATGATTCCCCCAAAAGTTTAGGATTAGGGTACCCTTTTGTGTGTCAAAGTTCCTTCAAAGAAAGGTTCCACAAAGGTACTTGCTTTTCATCAATGTATATAATAGGATACATGTAAACAAGTTCGCAAGACAATTTTCACGAAGAAAGGTCGTGTAAGAAACATTGATTCTGATATGAGAAATACATTGCATATATTTGCAAATTATTTAAGAAAATTTAGTACATATAATAACCATGCATACTTTGTTGTCCACAACATATGGAGAAATCTTTGATAGAGGTTTACAATTAATTGACCAATTTATGGAAAATGCTTAGGTGCTGTTATCATGGTACCAGGCTCTTCAACAAGGTTCAGCTCCAAGTCCAGCTCAAGCTCCAAGTCTAGCTCCAGCTCCAGCTCCAGCTCAAGCTCAAGCTCAAGCTCCAGCTCCAACTTGACGTAGGATGTCATCAAAGTCGTTCCAATAAACAGGAAATTCAAAAAATAAACTTGGAACTTGTTGGGAATTTATTTTATTAGTTGAAGTTATAATATAAGCGAGAGTTTGAAATGTACTATTTATTGAAACATTCCGATTTTTATTTTAGTTGAATACAATTTATTTAGGTTATATTCATAGTGGATTGAGTCTATATTTATTTATGTTAGACGCGTTCTTCCCTATTTATTATTTCTTGACGCGATAGGTGGTATGAGAGTAAGGATTCGGTTAGCTTGATGGCTAATAATGGAGTAGATGGCGCTCTTTCTAATAATGATAACCGCAGTGCGTTGTATAGATTGTTGATCGATTGATTCCGTAAGTGTACGAATCGTGACAAGTAATAAAGTAATTTTTTTGTTCGAAAATCATTCATACGTAGACTATTATTTACTATAAATTTTTTATTCTAACCTAACCTCAATCTAGATTGATGTGGTAAAAGTTTATCAAATCAAATGGGGATTTTAACTAAACTAATTTAAATTAATCTAGTGGTTAGGAATTCTGATTTCACCTAGGTCAATTAACATTCATTCAACCCAATTTTCATATATATTAACAATGGAATTAACCAATTTAAGTTAGTAATCTCTCTCAAATAAAACTAACCATTTTCATATATCTGAATTTACTATATCTCTATATAAATTCATACACATGTAAAAACATTCAATTGTGAGAATTCTATCAAGATTGCATAGCTTATAATCATCTCTCGTCCTCTTATAATACATATGCCACTTATTGCATGAACTAGACAAAAATGTCTTCTCGATCTCAATATTGTTCTTAAATCAAATAATTGATGATTAAACAATTGAATGAAATAAACACAATAAGCAGTTAACACATAATAAAGTTGCATGAAATCTTTGAAATTAAATCAAAACTACATCAATCATCGTAACCAATTATTTAGCCAAACATAATTTAGAAATTAAATAATAAAAAGTAGAAAAAAATCACCGGTTCTACCAGAAAATAATAAAAATAACTTATAAATAAAAATACACTAATAAGGGAAAATTTACTTATAAGTAATAGAATCACTAATGAGTAAATTTATTACTAGTGAGAAGTTATTTATATATGAAAAAAAATATTTTCATGACAGTCCATTATTGAACTATTTTAAACATAGTCACATCTCTATCAAATTATGTGTTGCCAACTGAAATTATATCATTGTACCTGTTACAATTTTTCTATCAAAGTAGCAAAATCCTTAGACTAATCCCTTGAACCCATTGGTTTTTGGGCCAAAATCTAATGATTAAGTAGTACAATTTGTGATTTTTTATTGTCAGAAATTACATAATTCATTCATTTGTTAGTGCTTTTACTTTATTAGGAGTTTTATTTATATAGATTAATTTCACTAGAGTTTGTGTTTGGTTAAAAAATTTAAGTTATGGTTACTTAGCATTTAAAGCTAGAATAAGGGTTAGTTGTTATATGGTTGTTTTGATATAATTTCATAAAACATTGGAGTTCTTCCGATATTCGATCTTTCTCTACATTCTATAGAAATAACAAAACTAGATTAAGGTGCTATTCTCTATTCTTGGTGCTCACACTACATCTATTGGTTGTTGGGCTTTGTGGAATCTAGTTTTGTTTGATTCAGTTGACGACCCGATCCGAATAATGTTGCGTGCTTTTTAATTGGAGTTTTTTCTGAGGCTTAGTCCATGGAACGGAGGCTTGGGCTCCCATGGAAAACTTTTTGGCCCGTTTTGTAGCCCATTGTGAATCATGTGCGCATGATATAGAAAACGCAGTTTTGGTGATTATGGTTCCTTTTTGAGAGAGAGAGAGAGAGTGTGTGAGAGAGAGAGTTGTACGGTCGCACTTTGTATTTTTCTTTGATAATAGTGAAATCCCCGCAACTCAGTGGACGTAGATAAATTGGCTGAACCACATAAATATTGTCTTGTGCGTGTGATTGTTTTTTCTTTGGTGTGTATTTTCTCTATTTTTGTTTCGGGAATTTCGGGTTGATTCCCTACCTTGTTATTAGAGTCAACATCGCGCTTTTGACTATGCCTTCAATACCATGATTGCTTTCTTTCTTATGGAGTCCTTGGAGAAGAACTTCAATGATAGGAAAAGATGACACGGTTGTCATGACAGATGATGCATTGACGAAAAAAAAAAAAAAAACTTGCCACTCTGATGATCCAACAAGAATCCGTGATGGATAGCCTTGTCACAAGCCTTGTGCTTCCAGTCAAAGGGTCTGACGACGAACCATATGGAATACCTCCAAGAGCATGGTGGCTAGAGAAGCAGCTGCCAGGCGAGGGCAGTGCAATCTGCCGACGGGATCTAGTCATGTAGGAGATAGTTTTGGATCTATTTTTGAGACAGAATTCTACATTTATATACTTGTTACCTTGAATTTGAATTTGGGGGTTGATTTAGGTAAAGAAAATGAGGTATGTCCATTTTTGACAAGGATGTCGATGAGGAAATATTGGAGGAGAGGATAGGGAAGACAGAAAGGTGGTGGATGCAATGGTACAAGTACAACTATGCCAGCAATTAGGGTTAGTTATTTTTTAGGTTTTCTGAAAAGAATTTATAAAATGTTGAAAATCTCGTAAATCTACTAGACTAGATTATTGTGTGAAAAATTCCTTAAAGTACAGGAAATGTAGCCAGATTTTATACAAAATTTTGAATTGGAAAAATTCTGCGCGTGTATCTGTGTGTTTCTCTCTTCCATGTTTGAATCAAGTCCATCCACTTCAAATTTTTGTGTGTATTCTATGAAATTTCCCTGTACTTATAGCATCATTTTTATTATGTTATCCTTTATTCTTGAAAAAATTGATTGGTGTAGCATGTACAAGGAAAAAAAGGAGAGGGGTTAAACGGGAGAATATCTTAACATGTTTTTGGCTTATGTTTATAAACTGTTTATAAATAATTAATAAACAATTTTTTATCCATATATTTCAAGAGACCTTCAAGCTATATTAATTTATCCACCATCCACTTCTATCTATTTATAATTTAAACATATTACAAACACTCCCAAACATGCTTGTAGAAGCCATCATCTTCAAACTAATCAATTATTTTTCAAGACCGTCGAAACAATTTCTAGTACATCGTAAAATTAATGCGCAACTCAAATTAATAACTTGTTGATGAGTTCATAACTCATAGATCGTCATCTAGTGTAACATCATATATCTCGTTATAGAACACTCGCGCCAACTCTCTATTAATCGTGGCTTATATGCATTGCACATTCAAGAACACGCGCGGCAAATTCATGTATATATCACAAACTCAAGTTTGCATGACAAGTTCACGAATGCATCACAAGTTTAGATATGGCACCCCCACGGTTCTCAATATGTACGTCGAGTACTCAGTAACCAATTTTATCTAAGCATCCATCTATTATTACAGAATTTTTGTTGCTCCCTTTATTATCCAAGATTTTACCCTAATCAAAATATCAAAGCCCCAATAGCCACAGAAATTGTTACGCTTTCATGGGAAAAACTGAAGATGAAATCCACAAATGACAACCCAGTAAGCCTAAGCATCATCAAATTCTGTCTTCAAATTCTCCAGTAAAACCCAGAAAGAAAAGATCAAAAATCGAAAGTATAGTTCCAGTGCAGGTACTAATGGCCTCAATCCAGCTCCTTCAAGCTACTGTCCAACCCTTTTTAACCTCATACAAGGCCACAGCATTAAAGGGTCTTGAGTCCTGCTCTACCATGGCCGAGCTGAAACAATGCCACGCCCAATTTATTAAACTTGGACTCTCACTAGACAATGATGCCATGGGGCGTGTCATCAAATTCTGTGCTATCTCGAAACCGGGAGAATTAAGCTATGCCCTAAAGGTGTTCGACTGCTTGCCTAATCCAGATACGTTTATTTATAACACAATCCTCAGAGGCTATTTACAATCAGTTTTATATGGAAATGTAATGGTTCTGTATACTCATATGTTGGAAAGTTTTGTTGTGCCGAATAAATTTACTTTCCCTCCGGTTATTAGAGCTTGTTGCATTGACTTTGCTGTCAAAGAAGGAAATCAAGTGCATGCTCATGTGATAAAACTCGGGTTCGGATCAGATTCTTTCTGTCAAAATAATCTGATTCATATGTATGTGAATTTTAATTGCTTGGAGAACGCTAAAAGGCTGTTTGATAATTTGGATAAGAAAGATGATGTTTCTTGGACTACATTAATAAGTGGATATTCTCAATGGGGATGTGTTGATGAAGCCTTTGATCTATTTGAGTCAATGCTGGTTAAAAACTCTGCTGCTTGGAATGCTATGATAGCGGCTTATGTGCAAAATAACCGGTTTTATGAGGCATTTGATTTATTCGATAGAATGAGAAAAGCAAATGTGTTGATGGATAATTTTGTGGCTGCAAGTATGTTGGCTGCCTGTACGAGATTAGGAGCATTGGATAAAGGTGAGTGGATACATGAGTATGTTAAGAAATGTGGGATTGACGTGGACTCAAAGTTGGCAACGACAATTATTGACATGTATTGTAAATGTGGTAGTCTTGACAAGGCTTTTGAGGTATTCAATGGATTGCCAAGTAAAGGGATTTCATCTTGGAATTGCATGATTGGAGGATTGGCAGTGCATGGTAAAGGTGAGGCCGCCATTGAGCTTTTTAAGAAAATGGAGAACGAAAGTAACATCACTCCTGATTATATTACATTTGTGAATGTACTAAGTGCTTGTGCACATTCAGGGCTTGTTGAAGAAGGGCGATATTATTTCCGTTACATGTCTGAAGTGTATGGCATCAAGCCTGGGATGGAGCATTATGGGTGTCTAGTGGATATGCTTGGAAGAGCCGGATTGCTAGAGGAAGCAAGGGAAGCAATAAACGAGATGCCTATGAGGGCAGATGTGGGTGTTTTGGGTGCCCTTCTCGGGGCTTGTAGAATCCATGGCAATATTGATCTGGGAGAGGAGATAGGGATGCAAGTGATTGAACTCGAGCCTACCAACAGTGGGCGTTATGTGCTGTTGGCTAATCTTTACGCCCGTGCTGGCAGATGGGAAGATGTAGCAAACATTAGGAAGCTGATGAATGACCGAGGAGTTAAAAAGGCACCGGGGTGTTCTGCAATTGAATTGGAAGGTGCAGTTAATGAGTTTATTGCGGGAGGAAGGGCTCATCCCGAAGCTAAAGAGATATATGCAAAAGCTGAGGAAATGTTGGATTCCATTAGAGCCGTTGGCTATTTGCCGGACACTGATGAGGTGTTGTATGATACTGGTGAGGAGGAAAGAGAAAATCCGTTATACTATCACAGTGAGAAATTGGCCATTGCTTTCGGGTTGTTAAAGACAAAGCCAGGCAAAGTTATTCGTATAACGAAGAACTTGCGAATCTGTAAAGACTGTCATCAATCCAGTAAGCTGATCTCAAAGGTTTATGATCAAGAAATCATCATAAGGGATAGGAATCGCTTCCACCATTTCAAAGGAGGAGAGTGTTCATGTAAAGACTACTGGTAATAAATAGTAGGTTCAGTTTACCAATTTTGTATTTCCATATATTCTTCTCAATAGAATCGTAAATAATGCTTGATTATATTTAGTAGTTGCAAGTAACTTCTACATTATCGTACTTATATAAGAAAAAAAATTAACATATCCAAGTGTATCCGTGAACATTGGCAGCAATAGTCGACAACAGAAGGCTGTAGTCGTCGGTAGCACACTCGCCGATCAAACTGTGACAGTAATTGGGCATAGGTAGTTGTCAATGGTTGCCACCAAAACCACCACAAGTCTGTAAAACTGCAGCAATGCCCGAACTGGTGAAGGTTGGACAGCAAAACATGCATAATCCATCAAAAAAATAACCAGAGATTGATTGCAAACAAATTTAACACATCAAGGCATTCTCCTTTAAAATTGTCCATGCTCGCATTATGAGCTTATACGTCTGTCAAAACTTCAATTAACAAGTCTGAGAAAACTAATCAAATACAGAACATGTTCCTCTCTCTCCAGCGACTGGGAAAACAAAATCTTTTTGTTGTTATATCTTCAATGAACACACTACTATGACCTCAAAGAAAATTATACAGAGCCCACTAAACATCACCTGTTCTTTACAGCTCCACATCCTCATCAAGTTTACCACAATTACTCGGGCTTGGATGGGAGTAATGAGAACTGAGAAGACACGGTAATTGAAGCAAGGGAACAATTAATCTATGAGGTTACAGATGATTCCTGCAATGAATAAGCCCTAAAGTAGGCTTTCACAGGCCTCAATATCGGATCCTTGTGAATCTAGCACCCCCTTCCCAGCAGGATCAGAGCTAACAATCCTCATTGCAGTGGTGAATATGGCTTTCTGGAAAAAGTCATCACCCACCTTTTTTAGAATCTCCCTCACCACCTTGAAGTTGAGCCCGCCAGCCAAAACTAGTTTCCCGACTATCTCACCGAAATTGGCCGGTGCTTTCGGTAAATCAATTGCAAGATCATCCAACAGTGAGGCATAGAGGAGGCATCCAGTGACAAAGTCATTGGCAGTAAAAACCTTCTTAGCAAACAAGTATTCTAAAAGCTTTGCAACTGGCTCTACACAAGGTGGACTTTTCTCCAACCCAAGGGAAATGGTTTCCTTGACAATTTCAGGATGATAAGCCGGGGACTTCAGTTCCTCAATGCATTGTAATGCTTCATCCAAAAGTCTGACACTAAAATATTCATCCAGAAGCGAAATCGTTTTTCTCCTAAGTTCATCTGGATTCTTTATTGCAGCAGGAGCTGCAGGTTTGTTAGTTACTGGTGCTGCTGGTGTGGGTCTAGTTGGGGCTGGGACTTGTGAACCAGGGCCCCCAGCATATACTCCGTAGTTAGCAGGACGAACAGGAGGTGCACCAGTACCCTGTAAGAGAGCACTAGTTCTATTACTCATGAAACCACCACTACTCTGAGGCAGAAATCGCTGGTTTGAGGATGGTGACTGCATCAATGGTGGTTGGACACGCCCAGCAGGCTGAACTGTTGAACCATCACCCCTTGGCATTGATCGGGACCTAGGAACTTCCCAGTTATCATTATCAAATCCGGGCATACCAGGCATCTTCCTCGTCCCTGGCATTCCAGGCATCATGCCACCAGCACCAGGGCGATTAATAGGCAAGCCACCAGGACTAATACTCCCTTGAGGCCCAGAAGCAATGTTTCTGTTATTTCTCATGCTAGCAGTAGCACCGGGGCGCAACCCAAGAGTCTTCTCTGCTTCTGAGTGAATCTCAGTGATAGTTTTGGCTTTCACCTGGAAAATCACAAAACAATGTCAAAGTTTGCATACGAAAACCTAGTAGAAAGCCATTAAATAGGTTACGAGGGATCACCACTTCCCGTCTGGGAACCCAATTATTTGAACGCAAATCAAGAACATCACGAATCATAAACTTAAGTCGTGGAGCTAACTGAGGGTTTGTTGACACTTCCTTCAACCGACCAAAATACAAATCATTAATACGCTTTGATTTTTGGTTATCATCAAGCTGTTTGCCAATGGTGATAAAGAACTGGCAAATGGCTTCAACATTCTCCTCAGCGGGACAACTCTTCGTATCAGGTCCTATGAGTTCCTGTCTTGCAAAACCATGTTGTATGACCATCTTAAAAATAATACAGATCAAGATTTTAGGAACAGAAAAGGATGGGAGATCGAGATCCACTGAGAACCTGAACAATGTGGTGGACAATCTTCTCCGGAACCATCTTTTGCTTCAAAAGCTCTCCAATTAGGCGAATGTTCCCGAGAGTACGGAGTTTGACCAACCTTTCCTTATCTCTTCTTTCCAACTCTTGCTCAGGAGCAGTCATCTGCCTGAACTCTGCCCGCAATTTGTCAGCGCCTTCAAATGCCTCCTGACAGATATTCAAAAGAACTCTCTTAAATGTGAGTTCTTTTCCGCCAGGTTCATCAGATGGGAAGGGAGGTAGCTTCTCATTCAGATCATAACACAGTAGTGCATACATGGGACAAAATGTTGGCTCCAGCACAGCCTTCTCAAATATCAAAGAGATTACTCCCTGTAGAGAAAATAAAACAGAAGTACTAGCATAATTAGGCAACAAGTAAATCAAGAGATAAAGGAGCACAGAAAATCAGGTTTACAAACCTTCAAAATATCAGCTGTTGTGATCCCAGATTCAATAAGTTGACCCTTGAGAAGATCAAATTTCTCAGGAGTCAGCTTGTTCAGTATGCTGCAACAAGAACATGTTGATAAGCATTATATGTTTTACCTAAAAAGTACATCATGAAATAATGCTAAAACTAGAATAACAGATGCGTAACAAACAGCCATCTATATCGTCTTCACATCCTACATCTGAACAGGAAATAATTATCTTCATTGTATTAGCAAGAGCTGGTGTCACCATATGTAGTACTAGACGTAGATCATGAGCCTTCTGTCAATTGAAAAGAATTTGGATACAACAAAGATTGTTGTTGGTGGTACTCAATCACAATAATAGCAGTGCCAAGCAAACATAAAAGAAACATACAGGTTGACATCTCAAGACTTGAACTTTTAAATAAAGTATCAATTAAACATACAAATGTGTTTTAAGTTCAATAAATTAGGCACAAAAGAAGTTAATCACTAATCAGATATGAAGAACAGCATTTATACACATCAAATGCACTACATAGAAAATTACCCCTTCACTGCTTTCAAGACACGCTCCTTCTCAGAAAGAGTCCCCCTCCGAGCTGACCATGGCACATCAGCCTTGATTAAAGAAGGAGTAGGTCCTCCCTGTTTCATAGACGAAGAAGTTGCTCACTATTATCTTAACTGTAGGTTAAATTTAAATGATAGTTGGCATAATAACATTCAACATAATGAAGAAGCCAATTAATGTCATAAAGCATGTAGTCAGATTACATTACATAGTACATTTTTACCCACTTCTTAAAGCAACTTCATCGAGAGCACAGTTAAATCACACACAATTCCAATAAATCTAAGTAGTAAGAAGTAAGAACAATGATTACACATTATCTCCTCCAAAGAAATAATGCATAAATTTGAAAAATATTTCTAACAAAATTTCATTATAGAAACGTGTTTGACAGAATGAAGTTTCAAGCCTAAATATTGTTGTCATGCTGTCTATATATTCAAGGCGATGCAGAGTGACTTGGGGGTTTTACCAACAAAACCATGAGAAAGAGACCATGGCTGTTTGTGATATTATAAATGCATACTACAGCAGAAAATGAATTACCCCTTGGTTGGAAGAGATTTGGGCTTTTGCAAACTGCGAGCTTAGTTGTTCTTGCTTATATTGTTGGTTTGTATCTTGTTGTCTCTCCCAGGATCTCTCCTCTGCAGGAGCAAAAAATTGTGCAGACCGATTACGCCAGTCACGGCTGTCCGGCTGAGAATAGCGACTCTGGCCCTGATTCTGAAGCTACACAAGGGGAAACCGTCCAAATATTTTGTATCAAAGAAGTTTGATAATAAAAAAGACGATAGAAAAATTAGATGAATTAAAAATAATCAGTTGACTTTTACCAACTCTTATAAAATTCCAACAGAGATCTCAACAGGCTAGCCAAATAAAATGCAAACATAAAACCAGAAAGAAAAAAATAATAATAAAGAAAAGAAAACCAATACAAAGATTATAAAACAGTTACTTAATAATGGGAAGGAGTGGCATGTTATCGAACTCAAGAAAGAGACTCACATTGTTCTCTCCATGAGCCCAGCTTGGATCTTCACCAAAAAATTCAGCATCAACTTCTTGTTTGGCCTTCAGAATGTCCTCTGGGATGATAGCCACCTATGAAAAATCAACAGCGATATCAGATCCATGAAAGAAATGAAGAATCGTAAATTCTAATGTGTCCCACAGGCAGTGGAAAGTGTATGAACAAAATTATTTGGTCAAGCAAATGGCAGCATGCAGTTGGAGTAACATAAGAACAGTTCTGTAAACATCAAGAAGAAGCATTACCTCCCTTAGCTGTAACAACTGGTCTCTGGTGTAGCGAATCTGATCAAGGCCATGAAATCGGGATTCTCCAGTCTGCAATATTCCGAAAAGGATACAAATTACAAACTTATATCAATCATCAAGTGAAGAAGTAACAGAGAAATATATTGCTAATCCAAAACAATCAGGATTTGGAGTTGCAAATAATTAAAAAAAAAATAATAATAATAAATTAATGCAGGGGACGTCAACTTTATTAAGTTATGAAGATTGAAGTGAAAGATATATGCAGTTCTATAATGAGGTTGCACTAAATGGCAAAACATGGTGCAATCAGTTAAACCATCACAACTAGGTTTTGAATGAATTCACTCAAAATTCACAAGTGAGACTGAAATGCTGGAAGCCCAAAGAATTTGAATGATAATGTAACAAAAGTCAATCAAATATCAAGGGAAACAGTTGTACACCGTCACAAAAAACAACTTTTCCACAATTAAAGATCATAATTATGACCACAGTGTAAGTATACACGTTGTACACAAGGATGCAGGAAAGGCAACTAGCTAATTAAGATGTTCTACCTTATTTAACATAATTGTGCAAAGCGCGGCTGTAGACATGGGCCACAAGACTATCTAGAAAATCCCACCCATTTACGCATTTATCGAGCATGTTAGTGTAATGACATGCAAAGCTCCAGTACAGTTTCCATATTCGTAGATTCCTTTGTGGGCATTGTGAATTCCATGCATGCCCACCTAAAGCCTACGTATTTCTTTATGTCCATATTTACAGCAACTACACATCTTACGTGCAGTGCCAAGAATTAGGACATCGACATTAAACAACTCCCACAACGTGCTAGAAATTAAGAAATCATTGTTAAGATCGTAAACTAGAAGAGAAATTTTTTTTATTTTTCAACCAGAACCAATACAACAATAAAGTCAATGTTATTTAAGTTCCCAATAAAGATAATATGTATCCTTTATTTAGTAATAGAGGAAGTTTTTATCCTGAAATAACTAAAGAGAATATTGGTTGTGGCATTCTTGATACTAGAATCCACATTTACCATCAGATTTAACAAGCATCAACAAAAAGCGCACACAAAGGTAAAGCTGAATTTAGTGTAAAATCAAGATTCGTCAAAAATTTGAAATAATATACTTCCAAAAAAGAAACCTTTAATATTTTTAAGAAAGTATCTACAACTCAACATGTTTTAAGCTTCAGCTCAAAGAATCAGACACGGATTGGAAGCTTTTAAAAGCTCATTACCATATAAACACACACATGTATGTATGAACTCATAGACACGCATATATCAAAAACCATAAACAGGAAGATTGTTGAATCCAAATTTGAATCTTTTTAATATAAAAAAAGCACCGACTATCAAAAAAATCAACTAATAAATCGTTAAGAAACATAAGTCAGGACCAAGTGGATAAAAACCCTAGATCTGAAATTATAAATGAAAAAAAAAACACCTTGAAGGAAGGGAGTGAAGCACCGCCATGGGGACGAAGCAACGGCAGATCAGTATTCGCCGCCGATGATGAATCAAAGCGTGAGCCCGGAAATCTGCTTCCACCACGGGATCCACCTCCTGGTCTCAAGCTCAAAACCGTTTGGTCAGCCTGCATACCTTGCAATCAAAAATTCTCCTTTGTCCAATCAAGAAGCTCCGTAACAACAGTCCAATATATATATAGAGAAACAGCTAGAATTGAGATAAAAAGGTGGGAGAGAGAGTGTAACTTTCTCTCTCTACTGTGAGAGGAAGCCGAAGGAGATATGGGAGAAATGTTATATTGCGGGGCGAGAGGAGAGAGAAAAACCCTTTCTTGGGGTATTTTGGGAATATGGGAATTCGTTCTATTACTAAATTAGTAAATTTTCAATTTTGGTCCTTTAGGTTTTGTTAAATTATCATTTGGTAGTTAATGGTTGCGTCAAAGGTTTGGCATATAAATTTATAGATATACTATATCTACCGAATTTTTTTATCGAATCTTTTACCTACTACTCTCAATGGAGATGGTGACCACATTGTTGAAATTTTTAAATACACGAGACCCTGCGCATTATTACAAATGGATTAACCCTAAATTTATTACTGCATATTCTTTTTTATTTTTCACTTTGAATGAGGTAAATTTCATTGACGGTCGTTGAAAATTTATCTAAATTTGAATTGGTAATTAAACTTCAATATGTTTCAATTAAATCATTGCACTTCGATTTAATTTCAATTGTATTTCTAAACTTGAAATTTAGTTTTCACTTTGTCAATCGTTGTCTTCCAAATTAATAAAAGTTACTCAATTATCAATCACGTTACAACTAATATTCCATTTAAGCATCGTGTGGCACGTGATTTACCACGATGTGACATTATAAAATTGCTAAAAGAAGATATGCAATTTTACTTTATAATCTAAAAATAATATAGTAACCATCATTTTACCATTTTAGTTTTTAGAAGCCTGTTTGTTTCTGATTAAAATCATATTTTAATATAAGTTAAGATCAAATAACCGATATTAACCACGTCTTTCATGGGTTCCACAACTTTTCAACCACATATTTCAAAAACTTCTATTTCAATTTACTAAAATACTAATTTTAATCCTCATCAAATACCTCTTAGATATCATAATTATGGCTGCCGGCTAAGCATTTTACGTCAATTTATGTATGATTGGGATGGAATATAACATATTGGTGAGATTTCAAACTAAAATGAAGTTCAATGACTTAATTAAAAAATTATTGAACGTTTAATGGCCCTATATGAAATTTACACAGATTATATGTCACCTATTTCTACTTCATAATCTTTTTTTTTTTTTTTTCCTTTTGAACGATCATTTTTCTCTATTTCAATATTTGTATTTCTTCTTCAGTTTATTTTCAACCATACATTTTTCAATAAAATAATATTTTTCATCAAATCAATAATTTTTTTCTTACTTTTTAACCATACATTTCTGATCATATCACTATTTAAAATACATTATTTCCTCAATAATATTTATTAAATACACCCTCAATGAAATATAAAATCGGGAAATATATATCATTATTCTTTTTAGCCCAAAATATTATTATGTGAATTTAATATGATGAACAGCACAAGTAAAATTAAATTTGACAATAGAGCGTACCACAAAAGAAAGATCCCACAAAATCATAAAGTAGATCATGTTGTTCATTATCCGTTGTCCAATCTAATAATAAGAACACTAGTCCATTCGATGTCCCGTTAAGTACATGTCGGGTATAAAAAGTGTGTATAGTAATTGTTCAAATGTTAATGGTGGGTAGTCTATCTAATGTAAGAGCATGGTTGAAAATGGAGGCAGGTAGAAAGGATTGGAGTTGGTATGAATTCTCGGATTTAATTATAGATGTCATACGATGAATTACATTTGTGTCGTGAGTGTAGTTTTTGAACAAAGTAATGGATGTACTCCCACATCAGTTGATATCGAAGTTAGAGGTATCGTGTTTGAATCGACGTTAAGGTATTCCCATGGAGTGTATGGACAATAGGGGACGGTGGCGGAGACAATGTCTGAGCATTCCTCTGAAGTTGGTGGATAATGTATAAACATGCTTGAAACGGGGATGTATTTAACAGATTAGGTTTGGGGTGAATCATTCATGTGGAATGGGTGGATAATATAGGAGCATCTTGAAACGAGGTGAGCCCGATGGAGACAATGTCTAAACGTTCCCATTAAGTTGTTGGATTATGCGTGAACGTACTTTGAAACGGGAATGTACTTGGCAAAATAGGCTTGGAGTGAATACTTAGGTGCTGGGATATGTGCCCAAAAATATTATTACTTTACAATAATAAGATAACAAATCTCGATTGTTATTGAACGAATAACGTGATTTTATTACTTTTTATAAAATGGAGTTGCAATATTTTGAGTATGTGTATGCTAAATAAGGTGGTTAGTACAAAAGACACTATTTTGTATCTTTTTCAATCTTTGAAAACTAATATGTTTTGTTTATTGAGCAAGTCATTGTTTAGGGTTCTTAGTTAGGTCTTGATGTCTCAGTGCCCACTCACCTGTTATGATCAAATACTAAAAAAGATTCAAAAGTTGAAAAACATTTCAAGAATATCAAAGGTTGTTGGATCAAAGTAAGAGATTTAAATTCCTATCTCTACTCATGCGTTCTGCTATAAACTTCTATTTGATTAACTGTATTGATTTGCAAGATGTAATAATCTAAAAAAGAACGCTGTCCCAAAAAAAAATATTTTTCGAAACTAAATTTCTAACACAATACTTACGATAGTATCCTTAACTAAGATTTTGATTGATTTTAAAAGATTATAAATTTTAATTAATTTCGTGGATTTGAGATTTCCATAAATTCTACAAGAATCTCATCAAATATGGTAAAATTTTAAAAGATTTGGTTATATATATTTTTAAACTTGAAATCCATTCAAATATTTTATAATCCCTCTATTAATGAAATTTTTATAAATCCACTAGTTATCGAGGATACCTTATTCTAAAGAATTTCATCGAATTTCATTAAAATCTCAATTGGAAATTAAAATTAAATTTTAATGGATTTCATTAAAATTCTAATTGAAGACACCCAAATTTAGAAGGTTTTTAATCCATCATAATGTGAGTATGTATGAATATGAAACGATGGTGGACTTAATGGCAATACCCTACATCATTATACATCAAAATTCTAATTGAAGAGTTTATGTTATTGTTGAATTTATTTTTTGCGTGCCATTATTTTTTGCTAGTGCCAATATTTTGATTTTTACTTGTACAGTTGTACTCTATTATTCAACGGACGCATATTCAAGATTCAAGAAACACAACATTTAAGAGTGCACTTAAATTAAAATCTGAAAATAATTTGTGAAAAAAAAAATTATTTTCCATATGTTAATTTTGTGGTAATAAGACACTAATAGAATATAAGGTGAAGAAGGAGAAACGGAACTCCACCAATAATGTATAGAGGCAAAAAGAATGAAAATCATAAACAGTAAGTGACAATGCTAACTCATCCTAAACATAATTGATGTCAAATTATTACTCGAAAACGACAAGGTGGCTAATAAGTGTATTTTGTACACTTATTTCAATTGTTAAACTAGAACAATTATTGTTATTTTAAATTAATTGAGGCTTAATTTTTGTATATATTTCGTTTGTTAGGTGCATCTCTATGAAAAACAATGGAATTGGACAAAAGAAGCAAAAAATTGGCTAAAATAGACCGAATCCAAAGTTTGTGGACTAAATTGCAGAGTGCTAATAGTTGATTCAGACCAAATATCAATGTTTGGAAAAGGTGTGGAGTCAATTAGATAGAATTGGAAGATAAAGGAACAAGAAGATATTAGAACGAGTTAAAATGAATGAAGACCAAAATGCGACAAAAAGGAAAATTTTCACAAAAGTGTGCACGTGCGCTTGACACCCTACAGTTCATTTACCAAGAGCAAAGGGCCAAAGCTGCGAGCGCGAGGGATTTTCTGGAAAAAAAAAACGGGCAGATTCTCTTTTAATTCAAACTCTTATGGAAATCAAATCCAACCTACAATGGGCGGTCAGAAGGAAAGAACACATATCAAAACCCTATTTTTCACCACAGGAAGGAGGCTTGCACTGGATTCAAAGGCAATTAACACAAAAGATAGAAGATTCAAAGTCCGTATTGAAGATTAAAGAAGAAAAAAATTGATTTTTCACTTTTCAATAATTTTTTTTCCGATTCCGATTAATTTTTTTCAAATCTTTTTGTGTGATTTATTAGACGACATGCTAGGCTAATTCTTTTCATATATTGGATGAAGATGAAATATTTTATTATTTTTTTTAATCCAAGACAAGTAGTTAATTAAATGCTTTCATTTTTTTTATTATTCTTGCACACATAATTTTATTATTTGATTGTTTGATTATCAATTAATTATAGTTGCTTATTGTAGTACTAAGAGATTCACAATAAGCCTAAAACACTACTTATTAACATATATGCAATAGCTACTAGGAATAATGTTTATCACGTCTAGACGGTGCTGTGAGGTCAAAATGTCAAGCCAAGTGGCTTGGCGTCTTATTTAGCGGTCAACGACAATTGTTGACAGCTAATGAGCACTTAGGTGCAATTATGCATGCCTTGGCGCACATTAGCATAATTTAATTTAATTTTTTTTTATAATTCTTTGAAATTAAAAATTATTAAGCTCCTGTTTGTCCCACATTATTTTTTTCATTCTCATTCTTCTACTCATTTTCAACCACTCATTCTTCAATAAAATAATATTTTCCATCACATTAATAACCTTTCCTTCTTTTTCAACCACACATTCTCTATCAATCTACTATTCCATAATACATTCTTCCAAAATAATGTGGCTCAAACACACCCTTACACATTTTATGACCCTCTAAGGAGGCA
>CAIGRO010062941.1:0-10905 GCA_903798355.1 Fraxinus baroniana
AGGGTATTTTTGTAATTGCCCCTTATCTAAATATACGTAAAAATCTTCTAACCAATGTTCATTTAAATTTTCTGGCTCGTGCGTAGCAACAGATAGAATATTTTAAATTTCTATTGCAAATTTCTCCCTAAGCTTTTTGATAGCTATAATTTAGTCCTTGAAGCTTTTGATTTCTTTAAGTTAGCCCCTAAATTATAAAAAATATTCATTTCGGTGCCTTCAATTTCAAATCAGGCAACTCGGCCTTGGAAGTTTTTGAAAAAAGCAAATTGGTTCCTGAATTTCCTGACTGTTACAGTTCCTGCAATTTTAGTTTTCCAATCAACTTGTCGGTCCATTGATTCATGCCCATCAATAGAGATAGAAGCATGGAATAAAAGCAATGCAAGCCGGCATCCAAAATGACCAGTGATTGAAGCTACTCTTTGGTTGGGATTAAAATGTAAATTTTAATTTAAATCTAAATTACTTTTTATTTTATGAGACATACAACTTTTCAATCATACATTTTATTAAAATCTACTGAAATCTGACATCGACTAAATTTAAAGTCCATTTGATGTAAAATTTTTAAAATGAAAAAAATTTGTAACTGCAAATGTTTAAAAACACAATTTTGAAATTAACAAACTTTTGAAAAAAGTTTAAAAATGAACTGATGACATTTGTGACCTCTAATAAAATGTTATGACATAATTTAATTAAACAAGTCACGATCACAATTACGCACAATTTATGGATCACAAGCCCATACTATTCACAAATCACATAAGACACAAGATCAAAATCACATATTTAATTGTAAATCATGCATTTAGTAGGTAACTAATTATATATTAGTCACAAATTAAAAATGAATTGATTACAATCACATCTCACTCCCACCTCACACCACCACCCACTACCGTTGGCAACAAAATTAAGACGAATGAGATCTCCAACACTACTAATTTCGTCTACCTCAGCTGTGACAGTGCCAAGGAGGCGACTGAAGTCCAGCTTTATGCATTTTTCCTTGGGAGTATCGATCGAAAAACTTGATTTTCATCTTGATTTTGCTCAGCTTCCACAATACTTGATTGTAGCAATACATCGTGTTGACACATAAAAATGAGACCCAATTAAATGGTCCAAGAAGTAAAGCCCAGTTAGAAAATTTGAAGGACAGACCCTCATGAGATCATGTGAAAGGGCCCAAGATAGAGATATGTAGCGGATGCCCATCATCGCCCAAGTATACAAGATGTCTAAGCTCTGGACGAATACAACACTTTGGGAATATGTAGAGCGACAAGACTATTATCGCCCAAGGCTACGAGACGTCCAAGCCCAGGGTGAAATTGTTATTATAAGCAAAAGTTACTGAGACAGTTAATGGGCAGTCTCATCACGTCCTATGATCCAAGAATCTCAGTTATAAACGGTTAAATAGCGAAAGTAATGACAACAGTTTAAACGGAAGTTTCATGACAATTCAGCCTGATGAAGAACGTGGGTAGTTACAAGATGACTAGCAGTTTCAAGCGGTTCCACGGCAACAACTATCAGAGGAGTATTAAAGAGAAGAGAATGTATAGAAGAAAAGGCCCCGAATTAAACACTCTCGAACAGAGAATATGTAATTTTCATTTCCTTTACTTTTATCGAATTTAACTTTCAATTGTTTTGTGTGCTTGCGCCCCTTGTAGGCATTTTCGCTTCTTGCCGATTGTAAATCTTCATCAATAAAGCACTCCTTTTTGGAAATTTGTCTTAAGAAGTCCGTTCCTTACACAATCGTCTGAACCCCCTCTTAATTATTAGCGAGGTCCGACTTTCCGCACGAAACAATTTGGCATGCCCGGTGGGACAGGCTTGGTGTTTGAAGATACAAAAGTGAAAGCAATATGTCTTATAAAAACTCTGATAAAGAGCCGCAAGTCAGGACTAGTCCAGTCTATGATTGAACGATATAAGGAGTAGAAGAACACTCCAGGAACAGATGGACAGAGTCAAACTCGTTACGAGCCAATGACAGATTTGAGTCCTCAGACCATACGCGCATTGCTAAGTGAATTCACACAAGACGTCGTTGAGCAAGTAAACTTACGAAATGTTCATAACATGGAGAAGTTTATTCAAAATGGGAATGTCCATTATGACACATGGCCAAGCAACTAAACAATCTAAATGAAATCATGCACAAGTTAGTGGGCCAAATTTGTCAACCAGTCATGCCAAGTATAGGGAATTACTTTCAAGCTAGAACGGTTGTAGGTCAAGATTCCTCAGTCATAAGTCCAAATCAAGCAGTAGAACCATCCTTTGGACCATCTACTTCAAACCAGGGGAGTGGTGGAATGACTAACTTAAATATTGGTAGTGGAGCACCAAACTTGGGAGGTAATCCAAATACAAGAGACAATATCCAAATCAATGGACAAAACATTCTGTGTGTCAATGATGGCAGGAACACTCAGATTAATGGTAATAATGGTTTGAATAACGACATCCCTGCCACAAATCAAGTACCAAATATTAGGCCTCAAGTGATCCTACCAATGAATCAGCCCATAGGAGTCCCATATGATCCCAACGTTGTGTTAAGGAATCAAATTACAGAAGTAGTACAAGATCAAATGGCTTTTGGAATGCGTCCTTTTATCAGGCCGACTTATACAAAATCATATCCTGATTGGGTATACCAAGCGTATTCGTGGCCTAGAGAGTATAAGGTACCGGAATTCTCATTATTTACTAGTCTAGGAGAAGTTTCTACTTTGGAACATATAGCCGTCAAGTGTGTGATTTGTGAGAAGAAGAAAGAAACCGTGTGCAAGAGAGGAGAGAAATCGATAGCCCCTTTGAAGAGAGAAAAATGTGTGGCTTCCTTAGTATTTTGGTCCCTTTTTTGCCTTTTTTCATTGTTCTTCTTCTTGCCTTCGTGACTACAAATCATCACTATTATCTTGTCCTTTATGGGTGAAATTAAGAAGCAACCAAAGTGAATATATTGATTGTGGGTTGGAGCCGTGGTGATTGATTGTTTGATAGAGAAATGTAATGTGAAATTGAACCAGAAAAATACAGCTTTGACGATCATTGGAGCAAACTTCCGCAACATATGACACAACTTGCGACAGCATACTCCCAAGACATTTGTGTTCTGTATTTCGAGAAAAAATGCATGCCACATTTTTCAAGGTGGAAACATTTTGCTGCGTTAAACTCCGTTGAAAAAAAGATAAAAAAATAATAAAAAAAAAAAGCACACAATTGTGTGACCTCTGGCCCTTTGAGAGCCAACTCCTACACAACGGGCCATCGTGGCACGACGAAACCAAGACCTTATGATCGACACTATATTTACAAATACAATCCAATCAGCTTCCAGCCTACCTCTAAAAGAACGAAAAATTCAGTGACCTATTGAAAACCACAAATCCAATTCTAAGCAAGTTGTACACAAAGTAACTCGATCGATTTGTTGCTTTCTAAAATGGTGCGGAAGCAATGTCTTTAAACCCCGAAATCCTTAAATCATTAGCTGAAGTGTCGAGCTCTTCACCGGAGTTCAGCTCATCGCATTCATCTCCCACACAATTAACCACCGGTTCTAAACCCTGCAACATAACCAAAGATTGTTAAGATTTATACACGCGGTCCCACAAATAAGATGGAATACAATAATGGATAGAGTCAATAATCGTAGTGTATAATACACAAAATTTTACTTGATTTTTTCTACTGATGAATACCCAACCAAACATTTCAACATTAGTAATGTATACAATGAGATAGTCATAAGAGCTATTACAAATAAACGAGAGAATTCTTTCGAGCCACCCTACAAAAAGTGCTTCAACTCCGACTCAATTGATCAGAAGTATAAAAATAGAGATTAGTCCATGCAAGATCTATTAGGGCTACACACAGGGAAAAAAAAAATCGCGAAACCGCAAATCGAATTGAGACCGTTAGCTATGATCCACGTGGACGTGCAACTTTTTGTTTATTATTATTATTTTTTACTTAAACCGAACCAAAATGGGTTGATTTAGGTTTCAATTTTCAAAAACTGCATAAAATTGAACCGAACCGTTTCTTAATTTTTTTTAAATAAAGAAATTAATTTTATTAATTTACAAATTTTAAAGTTTTTAACTTTTAGAAAAATACCAATTTAGCAATACAAACGACAATCAATTCGTTGAAATAATCATATATAAAGTAAATTAAATCCATCATTATTGACCGATAGTTTCTTAAGTCCACAACACACATCCGGACCTGATATCTAATCTAATGAACTTGTTTGTGGTTTAGAATGAACGAATGATAGAGCGTATTGATTGTGTAAAAATGTTAAAGTTCCCTAATTAGTACTATTACATTCTACTTTTTTAAAGTTATTAGAGAATAAAATTTGTCAATTTCAATTAAAATTGAACTCTACGATTCTTTGTACATTTAAACATATCATGTTGAGCCCTTATTTTTCATCTCAATTTTAGGACAAAATGAGTTTTAACCAAACTATTACAGCATAATGTGACTCTATCTTTACCAACCGCTATATGATAATATGAAAGGCAAACAAGAAAAGAAAAATAAAAAGGAAGAAATATATATTCGTTCTATTAACATTTTTAACAACCAACTTTGAAAATAATTTATTCACGAATTTCGTGGAAAAGATGAATTTTATTTGATATTTAACATTATTAGTTGTAGTTTAAACTTATTGTTAACTTATTTTAAATATATTATTATAATGTCCATAGGTAAACCGAATATTAAAATCAAACCAACCTGCAAATTATTGTTTAGTTTGGTTCAGAAAATAAAATGGTTTTATTTGGTTTAAAAAAAAATTCCAAACCGTATGAAATAATTTAAGTTGAAAATATGACACAAACCGTTCAAATCGTACCGTGTTCATCCTTAGGATATGCTACAAGTGAACTTCTAAATCCACGAGCAATATTGTTCAATAAAAGTGTCAAGGATAATAAAGAATATCTAATTAAAGATTTCAAAAGCTGGATGGTTGGTGATAATTTTGAGAGCAAGCCAATAATAAATTAAACCCTGGTTTGAGTCTCATTTTGAGAGAAGATAAATTTTTGAATAGTGATTTTTGAAAAATATATGGTTAAAAATTAAGATTTTTTTTTTTCGATTTATGTGTAATATTATTTTTTTTAGAATATGTGATTAAAAATAAGTTTCGAAAAATGTACTTTAAAAAAATGGGGCTCAAACACCCTATTAAGCCTCCGTCCGCCAACCAATTTATAATTAATTTAATCAAAAACTCAAATATTAATTATTTTTACTCATTTATTATCTATAAAATTCTTGAAAATTCTTGTTCGTTTTTATAAATTAATTTGCCAAAACGGTAACCAAAGTGATGTCAAGATCAAGATTCATTTCAAAAATAATCCTAAGCGTGTTCTTATTGAAACGTTAGTATAAATAAATTCACAAACACTTCCTCGAAAGGATTAGAACCCTAAACAACAATAACGTTTGAAGCAAAAAAATAAATGGTTTGTTTCATGTAGTGAGAGATTCAGGGACATACTATTAGACCTTCAGTCAATCGAAAAAAATAAAAAATAAGACATTATCGTACCCTTTCATAATTCTCCAACAATCTATTATTCCATAATACATTTTTCCAAAATAATGTATCTCAAACACACCCTAAATGGACATCCACATAATTCCGAGTTAGATAAATTTCAAATTTGTTCTAACATTCATACCTTTGTGAAAATCATCAAAGCTTCTTCAAAGCTCCTCGTGTTCATCACATACATTGCTGCCTCCTATATATATATATCAAGAAAAAATTAAGATTTAATTAAAATATTAATTTTAGTATTTTTTTTTTCCACATGTGTATAGGGAAAGAAAGACTTACTCTTGCAAATTGGATTTGATCGATATTAAGAGTACGAGGTTCCTTCTCAATTGATGATTGCCTCTCTATTCCAACCTCCATTGCAGACATCCTTAAGCTCCACAAAACAACTTTTCTTATCTTCAACTAAAAGTAAAGAAAGCTCTCAACGTAAAATAATACGTTTCTACAACCCAACAACCATATATATATGTACAAATTAAAGAAACTGTGGGGTGAACATGAGACCACGTAATGAAACGTGGCAAAACCAGCCCAGAAGACGACTGCACACGTGTGATATTCTAGATAGGTATTATGGAAAACGTGGAGGTTTACTGTATACGTACTGTTCCATTAACCGTCGAGATTTTTTCAAAGGTATGAAACTTGGAAGTTTGTGATTGGAGAAAGTTCGCCTGTTTCATGAACTGTTACGTACGTGTTAATGTAATTGGAATGATTGTCGGTTTGGCTGATGCCCACGTGTGCAATCTTGGTGGTGGGCGGCGGTCCTAATCCGTAGTTGTATAATTATTTATTTCTGTAAAATTATATTTTTCTTAAAGTCAATTTTAATTAGGTACAATTATACAAATACTCATCATGTCTTTTTCGGACGGCGTTTGGTGTAAATTAAAATTAAATTGTTTAGTAGATTGTGATAAGAATTTTTGAGATGAGTGGTTGAAAAGTCGTGGAACACATGAAAAATGATGTTAATATTGATTGTTTAACTTTGACTTGGATTAAACTCTCCTTTTTTGTTAGCATTGTTTTGCTGACGGCTAACTCTCCGAGCATATTTTTTAATAAAATAATATTATATTATTATATGAGTTCATATAATTTTATCCTACTTTTTAGATGGATATATGTTCTTCAAAAAATATCATTTTTACAAAAATTAAATCTCAAAATAAATATCAAACAAGGGCAAAGGATATATTTTGCCGGAAAAAAAAAAACTTGCGCTCCTGTTTAGCAAAAATTAGAATCCACATTTTAATCAAAGTCAAAATCAACAACTAATTTCGACGATACATTTTATGAGATTCATGATTTTTAACCACACATTTCATCAATTTTTATCAAAATCTAATAAAAACTCAATTTTAATTCTCACCAAACATGGGCTATAATTATGTATAAGTTAGTCATAATTTATTTTTATGTGTTATGAAATTTATAATATTTACCTATTTTTTAATCACACATTTGTTGGTATTCACTATTTATAAATACTTATAAGCAGTATTTTAAATAGTGCGTATAAGTACAAAACTCTACCTAGCCATTTAGCTACCTTTTTTTTTTTTTTTTTTTCCTAAGCCTTACTTAGACTTGTAAAAGTTTGAAACTTGACATTGTTATCTACTCACGCGTTGTACTTTTTAAAGTAAGGCTTATAGGCTTAACCAAGCAAGCATTAAAGAATTTTGTTTCTTGATTTTTTTTTTTTAAATTTGAGTCATTCAGTCATTCAAAATGATTGTAGTCTCATTTTATTAAAATATAGGGTAAATTTCGTATGGGATCATTGAAATGAAAAGTTGGATAACTAAATTTTGATGTTTTAGCCCTTGTTTATCTATCATTTTTCGAACATATTTATTATTATTTTTTTTTTCTAAAACTCGTTTTTGGTCTCGAAATCTTTGATTCTCACGAATACATTACATGTTAGGCTGCGTGACTACACCGTTCATTTCCTCAACTTCATCGTCACATGTTGCAACGGTGATATGTGAATGCGGGAAATAAAATCATTTCGATTTGGGAATTTGGTTTGACATCTCAGTTGGGGGGAAGGTGTGACTCAATGTATTGATTTGAATACACAATACACTCGTTTGTTGTATTGAGTCTTGATTCTGTAGGTATATAAGGCAAAATCTCAATGATGTCGGGCACAATAGCAATTATTCTGCAGGTAGGTTTCAATGGACAATTAACAGGGAAGAAACAAGAGAAAAATCAAGAAACAAGAGCAATTTTTTATTAATCAAGCAATGAATTCAAAAATAACCCACAACGTGGTGTAGAAAGCTAGAAAATAGTAATTATCAAAATTTTATCAAAAATTGCAAAATCCCAATATTTATATCAAAAGAAAATACGTAATAAGAGAAACAATATCCCAAAAACTTGGCTCAATTCGGGCTCGTAATCCATTCTAAAAAGGTAATCGAAATATTACCAAAAATGCAAAACTTAACTGAAATTGAGGATTTGGAATGGAAAACAACTGAATTTGGTCTCGAAATTGATGCACATTAGCAAAGCTTGGTTACCACAACGTGCGCGACGAAAATATCATTCCGAATTGGGGTCATGAGTATGATTCTAATAACCGTAGTCAAAGTTATGACAAAAATACTAAAACATGTCCAAAAAGACCCCATTAGGAAATGTCGTTGATTACTTGCCATTCTTGTGTTGATCCGCCAATTCATGGTACGTCAGCGCCATCAACGAGCTATCTGACAACTCGACTTCATTTGACTCGCTTCCTCCTGCATCACTCAACCACATCGATAAGTAATGCATATGCAGTCATGCGTGCATCGCTACACTTAAGCTTCAAATTGAAATGCAAAGAACCATCGTTTGTTATTCAGATCAGGGATATCACTACATCAACAATGTACTCAATCTTCAGTTTTGAAATTTTCTTGTCAACCTTTAATTCATTCATTATCATTTCAACCAGCTCAATTTACTTGCAACCAAATGAAGGAGAAGCCCAAAATTATATGGCCCATTCATTACAAAGATGTTTAAATTATCGATTTTTGTATTACAAAATCAGGGATGAATTTAGTATATATTGTAAATATTTAATAATCCAAGACATAATGCATATGTATATGTTAGTTTACAGAAAATCATATATTTTTGGCTAAGTGAAATTTATACATGCAT
This sequence comes from Fraxinus baroniana, assembly GCA_903798355.1. Classification (NCBI taxonomy): domain Eukaryota; kingdom Viridiplantae; phylum Streptophyta; class Magnoliopsida; order Lamiales; family Oleaceae; genus Fraxinus; species Fraxinus baroniana. The sequence goes on from CAIGRO010062941.1 coordinate 8,816, forward strand.
GTATGGTGATAAGATTTTTGACAAATCACATAATTAAACTATGCAATAACTGAGAACTAAAAGGCATTTTATACGATACAAAAAAACATTTCCATGAAAATGTGTAATTCATCATTTTTTATTCCATTTTTTAGAATGCCTAACATGGAGTCATATTACAAAATCAATTTATGATGATCAATGTCTGAAACGGACTGTGGAATTGGAAAATCGTCGATCAATACATCTTAGATTAAAGGTGATATGATAATCAAGGTTTCATTAAAATACATACTCAAATGACAAATTGAAAAAATTTAGAATGAGTCACATCTAATTGAAACACGTAACCAGTTGTAGGACATAATATTGAAATTTCAGATATAAAATCCAGAAACTTTTTCTAGAGGTGGCGAGTAAAATCCAGCATGAACTACATCTAATCGAAACACGTAATCAATTGTCGAACATTCCTTAAGATTTCATATAAAAAATCTTGTAAAACTGTTCTAGAGACAAAGAGTTCTGGAAGATAGGGAAAATGGGAAATGATGTGCAGGGTGATTATTCAGTAGACGACATTGATTGTTTTTGCCCATCATCAATTTTTTAATTTATTTTTTGATTTTAGGAAGTGGCATTAATGGAGAAGCACAATATGGGCTGGATTAAACAATTGTTAGTCACAAAATGTGGAAGATCTATTTTTAGAAATAAGTATATGTAAATATAATTAATATGCTTACCATTATTTTTAGTTTTATTAATGTAACATAGTAGATTAGAGTGAAATGTTTCAAAAATCAGTCAACTTATATAATGGTTACGGATTGCTCATTGAATTTCGAACTGCCTCAACTTACTGAACTTTTTCATTTTTCGCTCCATCCATTACCTTAAAAAAACTGCTACCTTTGTGCGGATGAAATTCTAATATGGCGTTTATTGGCCATTAAACACATGCCAAATCACCCTAAATAAAAAAGAGAAATAAAAAGGAGATGTTCATCCTCTTCCTAACCCCACTCCACCCACCCATCCTAGCATCTTACCAAACCAAACCAAATTAACCCACCACCACCGCCTGCCACAGCCACCACAAACATGTCAACATTAACGACAACAATCATAGGCACGAACCATGAAGTTAGATGGCTGTCTGAATAACCTATATCATATGTTCTTACTGATGCATAATAGCTTTGTGGGTAGCTCTAATTTCTACACTTTGTTGCTATTCGTCTTTCCAAATCCTCATTTCCCATAATTTTCTCTCTATTTCCACACATAACACAAACACGCAGTATGTATGTACGAATAACTGAATATACTCTTTACTAAAATCAACCTATCTGCTTTCCGTAGATCTCAATCTCGAGCCATTAATGGAGGAGCTGCAATAAAAAGACGGATCCATCAATTCGGTTAACCCAAATGTGTCGACGGTGGAATTAGCCTATACCTCGACTGGCTTAATCCCTTGTTCCAACAGATTAAATGAAATCCTCCACATATATACTATCAAATGTTTACAATTTTTTTCTACTTTTTTCTGAAATTATACATGAATATCAGTGTGTTGGTATAGCCTATATTATGCTGTCAACAATGGATGAGAAATGGAACAAATGAAGGTGTGGTTTGGTTTTAATCTGGGCTTTGGGTTTTGGGGTTGGTGATGGCCGGATTGTGGTTGATATTTTTGGATTTTGGTTTGATGGGGGAGGTGGTTAGGGTTGTCAATGGATCGAATTTTGATTCGCATCTAATAAAATTAATGGAAGATGGATTAATGGTCTCATTCTAATAATCCAATTAAGATCCAAATTCGATAATATGTTAACTAAATAAAGCAAATATGGATATAGGTCAATCTGATACGATAACAACCCGATCTAAATTTTTATAATAATATTATCCTAAATGATAGGAAATATGCATGCATACAAAGAGAAGCTTTGAAAATTGAAACCCAAGCATATGATACAAACAAAACTTTCTTTCAAGAATGAAAACAAAATTCTCAAAATTCCTTTCTCCTTCAAATCTACTATTACTGAAGCACCAATTCCACTCAAGGGGTGACGTCGGGCAAAATAAAGATTATTCTG
>CAIGRO010062945.1:0-17632 GCA_903798355.1 Fraxinus baroniana
TTTTTTACGCTTAAGCTTCGCCTAAGCTCGCCTAGGCTCCTAAAGCTTGAAGCTTGGCCTCCACGCCTAGCCACGCTTTACGCTTTTTAGAACACTGATATCAGTCGCTCCCGATTTCTTATGAATCAGCACAATAAATGTTTCATTAGAACTTCTCAGAAATTTGCCACGCTCAAAGAAATAAGTGAAAACGTTAGTAATATCTTGTCGCACCACCTCCCAACACGCCTATAAAATAAGAACGAGAATCCGTTAGGTCCTGGAGCTTTATCATCATTCGTACTAAACACCACTTCCTCAATTTCATCATCCCCAAATGATCTCTCCAACCAACTGGCATTCTCCTCTGTTATAGTAGAGAACTCAAATCCCTCCAAGTCTGACCTCCACCCAAACTGTTCCCGATATAAAGATTTTTATTTGTTCATGAAAATTCGGGTTGCACATGTATTGAATCCTGACGTGTCTTTCACATTTCACATAACTTGATTGGGTTATAGCTGTTATTAATTAGTGACAATATTATGATGGATGGATAATTGTATCTAAGAGCTTTTGGGTAAGTTTCTCGTTTCTTGTTTGTCTTGTGTTCAAAGTCATTTGACCTTTACTTATAATCATAGTTATGAGACCTAGCCTAGTTCTTGACTCCAGCCAAAGCTCCTGGTCAGTTGGTCATTGAATTAACCAGCGGGTAATTGTCGTTAAAAAAGTTGAATAAAATAATTTAAAAAAAAAAAAAAATCCTCAAATTTAAACATAAGTTTAAAGTTAAAGTAGATTTTAAAAGACATTTATTAACTGTAATATTATAATTCTCATTTGTTTTTTGTTTTTTTTGAAAAATTGAATATAAGATTTATACAAGTTTTTCATATTTTCTTAATATTTATATAGTTCTATCTATATTATTACTAGGTTTTTCATTTCTATTTTTCATGAAATTTCGTTTTGTTTTCTTTTTTCAAAGACAAATAAATTTTAAAAATAATATTAAAAGTTTATTATCTCAGCTAAGGCATTTATGTACAACAGACTAATAGTAGATAGTACAAACAACAATAATGAGATAGCCCGGTGGAAAAGCATGTCCTTAACGAGTGTGAGGTCTCTGTTCAAAACTAGGAACCCATTTTTTAAATTTCCAAATTGGTTTTTTTTTTCCGAAACGGTTGGACCTACGAAACCTGCTTGCAAACCAGCCAGTTCAAGCAGGTCTAATGTCCAGTCCAATTTCACTGACTGGACCTGACAGGGTTCAGTTCACTGGCTTTCCCGTCAGACTGGCCACTCCAATCTGGGTTTAATAACTATGCTTATCATACATATACACATCATTCAGAACTTTTAAACTTATTCTCGTGTCCAAAGAATGTTGATAGTTGTTCACGATGAGGTGAAATCTTGATTTTTTAATATCAAACTTGCTAGTGATAAAATATTGTCTAGTAATTCTGGTAAAAACTTGATCAATTTTACAGCCTTTGATCACCGTCTTCTTGTTTGCAGGTTGGATTTACTTATCACAATGTGAGATAGATTTTGATGAAATGCTCTGAAAGTGGGATTGGATTGACTTGGACAGCTTAAGGCATGGCGGAGAGAGCTGGTCTAGGAAGCCTAGATAACATCGCATTGTGTGAACAGGATGCCCCATCCCATATAGTAAGTACTGGTGAGAGAGAAAGAAAGCTCTTGCCTTTTGCCACCTTTATACTCTCTTTCCCATCCAAGGTAGTATTCTGTATTTCCTGAACATTGTGATTTTTTAATTGTTTGTTGGCACTTTTGTCTGTGCTCTCTTATATATGAATTTATACACCAAAAATACATTGCTTTCTTTTTTGTGGGGATTTACAAGGAGACCCAATGGGGATAACAATCTGTTGCTTAATAGAATAGCTTAAAGCCCTTACAAAAAGAAACTTATCCTAAAATCTCTGAGAGGCACAAGATAATACCTCAAAAACTAACTGTCTTTAGGGAAGTTCCTTTCTTAATATTTTTTTAGACGCTTTCGGCATAGGGACCTGTAATAATTTTCTTTCTTTCTGTCTTTCCTTTTCTATTTTGTTTGATAGTTGCGACTTCAATTCCATCTAGATCATCAGAATAGCAATTAGATAATTTTGACATCAAAATCTGCTTGGACTTTCAATCAACAGCAAGAGCCAGATAGCCTGTGATCTGTCCTGCACATGGGTAAACCCAGCCACCAGAAAGGTGGGAAAGGTTGCCAGGAGCACTCTGATGCTTAATTCAATCAAGCCTCTTACAGTTGACTCTTACTGTAAGTGGAACAGAGTGAGTTTTGGCCGATTTGTAACTTTTTTATGCCTCTGAATCAAGTGTTGGCTTCGTATTTGTTGGGGAATAAATTAGTCATGTCATTGAGTGTAGCATCCCTAGAGTTCCGTACAAGAGTGGTTAAACCCATGCTGGTGTAGGTCGAACCAGTGGCAATGTTGGTTCAGATGTGGACATGACCTTGTGTTGACCAGAGGTCTAACAAAGGGGCCACAGATGTTCATTGGTTCTGCGCGACAAATCTGCCTGCCACAAGTGATCTTCCTTGGTGGTGTGGATAGTATTCCTTGCTTAGTCAGCTCATTTGGGTCCACTCCATCCACCCACACTAAAGACTACGAGCTTTCCCATGTTAGGTAATAGTGCAAAAGTTACAATTTTCAATGCTGTGCAAAAAAGATCATGAATGAAAGATTACGCTAAAATTATAATGGAATAAGATGTAACTTGCATAGGCCCATGGAACAATGGGGTGAGACTCAATCCCACTAATGATGCAAGAAGCAATGCCTTGATACAAGAAACAATGCTTTTTCAGAACTTGATAAAAAGAAGGTTTATGTTACCAGTATTCATACAAGTCATTCATGCCAGGTTCTGACTGGAGCTTTCACCATTTAAATTATAGTTTAACGGCATTCATCAGGAACTTTACATGTTTCTTGACTTTTTTCACTAGTCTCTTGTGTATAATTTTCAAAATTCAATCTCTTTGCCCTTTTTATCATGTTCATTTTATTTGAAGGAAAATGTGTTAAAAATTGCATCTCCACTGCTGGTGAAATGTCATATGACATGCGTCATAGTAATCTATATTCTGGCTTGATGCAGAGAAAGAGAATGGCTAGGGATTCTTGGCCCTACTTTGATCCCGAGTATGAGACACTGAGCATCAGAATAAACCCTCCACAGTTTAGTTCCTACACTTCTATCCTATCTTTGATATCTATTTTAAATGCTGAGTATTTTCCTCCTTAATTTATTGGCCATCTTATATGCAACGAAACCCAGTTGAAACTAAAACTGATTGTAATATATATACTACCTTATTGTACAAGCTTGAAGCATTTATTATGTAGTTATGGAATACTTAACCATTTAATTTTGCAAGACTCAGCTTGAAGCATTTATTATGTTGTTATGGAATACTTGATGATTTAATTTTGCAAGACTCAGGTGTTACTGCTATTCGACTGTAATAACTACTCGTCTTTCAGGGTTTCTGTGGACAATTCTAGTTGCAAAAACTGTACTCTTGTCAAGGTAATTTGTCAGCCTCTATAAGAAATTATATCCAATATGACCACACCCTAATTCTGCTGTATATTTTCAATGTGGGTGTTTCATTTCATGTATGTGTGTATATAGGACCTCCGCTATGATACTTATGTGCATAAAAAAAAAAAGCACAAATCTCCCTTCTAATTTCTTATTAGAATAACGAGATGGAGGTTTTTATGTAACACTTAGGTTGACAGCATGAACAAGCCAGGGATACTACTGGAAGTGGTGCAAATTCTTAGTGACCTTGATCTCATAATTACCAAAGCTTACATCTCCTCAGATGGCGGTTGGTTTATGGATGGTATGAGTATAATTTCTTATCACTAATTTCTTCATAATATACCTTAAGAAAGCCGCACCACTTTGTGCTTAATTATATGCTCCCTTTTGTAACATTACATTTTGAACTCAATTATAATGGTTCAACTTATCTCAAAATGCGAGCCTTAGTGGCCAAATCAAATATCTGCAATAATGGCGGTTTCTTATATTTAACAACACTTAAAAATTATGTGCATTGGTATGCTAGTATTGTTTTAGGAAATATAAACAATTTGGGACTGAACTACTGAGATGAATGATATAAATTTTACGACCCTTTTGTCTTCTAATTACAAAAAGGAAGATCTCTTCGATATAGAGTTACAATTAACTAGAAAAGGAAATGTTGCACTACAGTAATTGTGCAATCAAAGTAATGGGGAAATATTCAAACAGGACCTGAAAAATATGACTATCACAGAGATTACAAGATATTTTTCCACGTCTAGGAATGCCTATTTATATTTAAATGGATGGGCACATGCAATAGGAGTAACAAATTTGGCAGCTCGTTTAGAGGTGTTTTATTTGTGGCTTTCTTTTTATTCTCTTTGCCTTTCTTTGTCAACAGTTTTTCATGTCACTGATCAACACGGGCATAAGATTAGCGATGGAAGGACCATTGATTACATAGAAAAGGTATGGTTTATTGCATTTTGGATCTTCTTTTCTTTGATTTCAAGTTCGGATACCAACTTGGTTGACAGAGAAGTCCAGTAATATCAGTACAGGTTCTTATAAAATGAAATACAATGTCTCTGAAATGTCATTTCCAAAAAATAAAATAAAAAGAATCATTAACTTCCTCTCTACTACTAAAAGATAATAGTTTCGGAGTTTTAAATTTTTTTAAAGACATGAATCATAAGACAATGGAAGAGAAACACATTGGATAGCAACATCACTACATCAGTATATAGCTTAAATCCAAGTCAGCTCATTTCCCCAATGTATACAGCATGTATTTTCTTTTTATAGCACTTACGTCACTATGTTTCCTAATGCATCAGTATGCATCTCAATTTAATCAAGTTCATGGTCAGGAAAAAATCAGAGCGTAGTGTAAGTAAAGAATTAGTTTTGACAATTCTCAGAAATCCAAGAGCCAAGTCCTGATTAGTTCTCATTTACTTTTGCACTGAAAAATTGGGCAGACTAATTTTCTCTAAGTCGTGTTTTCCATATCCCAGACAGCTGTGCTATGTGGAGTATGGATAGCGGTGCTTCTCTTAGAGCCCAATATTGATGTTTACTCACTAAATTATTTATCGAAAGATAGATTATACATAAACATAAGGTAATATATGAATTTGTTACATGTCTAATAGCTTAAGCTTTTAGATAACATGGTTCAATATGGTATAGGACTTAAGTGAGACTTTCGTGGTCAACCATTTCTGAAAAAAAAGTGCACCTGTAAGCCTTTTAACGAAAATCTGAATTTGGGTTGTGCACGTGAAGGAGTGTTTTAAAAACACATTTAAATAAATAAACGTGTCCCATTTCTAATAGCTTAAGCATTTAGACAAAGCGGTTCAAGGGTCCTAAAAGTAGGAGTTCATTTGGTAGCCTGAATGTACGGCTAAACTCCCTCTCTTTGGCAACCCAGGTTAAATATAGAATTTTTCTTTTTCTAATTTCCTTTTGAAATATGTAACAATAGGCTTTAGGACCCAAAAGCTACACCTCAGACATAATGAAGTCTTTGCCTGGGAAGCGAGTGGGGGTGAACAATATAGGTGATTATACAGCCATTGAGCTTATTGGCAGGGACCGCCCCGGTCTCTTGTCGGAGATTTTTGCTGTACTTTCTGATCTCCACATCAATGTTGTTGCTGCTGAAGTTTGGACTCACAACAGGCGGATAGCATGCGTCGTTTATATTAATGATGATACTACTATCCATAATGTGGATGATACATCTCGGCTATCTTCTCTCGAGGAGCAGCTGAAAAACATTCTTTGCGGGTGCGGAGACGATGAGAAAGTGGCTCGTACAAGTTTTTCTGTGGGTTCAACCCATGTTGATAGACGACTCCATCAATTGTTGTTTGCTGATAGGGATTATGAAGGTAACTGTTTGGCAACTGAACCGGGTCATTCTCCTTTATTCAAAACAAATATCACAATTGATCGATGCGAGGAAAAGAGGTACCTGGTGGTCAATGTAAGGTCCAAAGATAGACCGAAGCTCATGTTTGACATCGTGTGCACCCTCACAGATATGCAGTATGTTGTTTTTCATGCTACAATCTCATCAGATGGCCCCTATGCCTTGCAGGTATATGCACCATTGTTACCTAATGAATTGATATATTGAATATCTGTGTGAAAGTTTGATGACCTTTTCTTCTTGCCAATGTTTTCTCGATAGATAAAATTTAGTACTAAACCATGAGAGTATTGTCAACTGGTCTTCAGTTTACATTCTATACTAAGTCATTCCACATGTTTTGGTAAGCTTAAAACATTTAGTTATAAGTGCTTAAGTTTTACGAAAATATTTTTCTTTTGCTAGTCAAGTTGGAATAGGTAAATTACTTATCTTGAATGTAAGGTACAGTTATTTTCAAAGTAATTAACTTTATCACTTAAAAAGTAAGAAAATATAACCATTTTCTAACATGCTTAGAAACAAAAAGTTCAGTTAAAAGTAAATATTACCTTTTCTTAAGCTTTGGAAACGCGACTGGCTGACAAAAATTAGTCAAAAAAATAAATATCTACTAGGTAATTTTGTGTGCCTGGGAATATTTATTTGGTGGGGAATTTCATTCTTGATTCAATGTTCATCTATTTCATGAATGAAATATTTTTAGCAATCAACTTTTATTAGACATTCTCAGTAAGTGTCAATTAATTGCACTCAAGTTACTTGATTGATAACATTCCATACTATTAGACTGCTCAAATATGTTTTTCTTCACATCTAGAATTATAAGGTCTCTCTGGGCTTGAATTTCCAATGTCTTTACATTTTGTCTCATTCTCTTACAATGATAGGGATAAAGCCTGGGCTTTGTTTGTGGTACCTAAATGTTTGTGATATGTAGGAATATTATATACGACGCATGGATGGTTGCACTGTAGACATTGAAGAAGAAAGAGATAAGGTAATCAAATGTCTTGAAGCTGCAATTCGGCGAAGAGTAAGTGAGGTAATGGACATCATTCTGACTTTGGGAGAAATATCGCTAACATCTTCATGTTGTTAACTTACTACTAGCTTATTGCTATCAGCTTTATTTTTTTACTGAACTGCGAGTTATATTGCATTTTGACTTAATCATGTATATTTTTTATGACTAAAATCAACCAAAAAACTCAGTATTGCGTATGAGCTCGGCTTATCCACATATATGCAAAATGTAAACTGAGAAAAGCTGTTAAACGAGACGATGTATATTCACAATTTAATAGAAGTCTTATTTTTTAGCTGACAATTTTAACTCTTCAGGTTTCTATGCTAGTCACTGTAATCTTGTAGGACATTTTTAACTCAAGGTGCACGAGAAATATGAACTTTCTCGTGCATCTCAACTACTCGCCTTCAAATGCCTTGTAGTGTCTACCTTGATATCTCTTGAGTGATACTTTTTATTTTTTTTTCCTAATCTTAGTTCAGTTTTTTAGATCAGCATGTTTGGCTAAGCTTAAAAGTCACTTAAGATTTACTTTTAAGTAACTTACTGTATATTAACATGTTTGGATATGCAATTTTTTTTTCCTTACATAATCCTGAATAAGTTACTTGTTTAGTTGTTTCGAAACTAAGGTAGGAGATACTTTCTAAATAAGTAACTTATTTGTTTCTAACTTTGACTAATAAAAGATACTTGCTCTAAAGATTACTTATTTACTCGTAAATAAAAACTTTGAGCTTAGTCAAACATGTATTGAATCTACATATAATCTGTTTTGTCAAAGTTTTATTCTCTGTCGGGATTTTCAACTCTATTTTGTCAAATGAAATATGTAATGGACACACATTACAACTTCTGAAAAATCATGCAGGGTCTGAGCTTGGAGCTTTGTGCAAAGGATCGAGTAGGGCTGCTTTCTGATGTAACAAGAGTTCTTCGAGAAAATGGGTTGTCAGTGATGAGAGCTGGTGTTACAACTGTTGGGGATCAAGCAATACATGTGTTCTACGTGAGCGATGCTGCTGGGAATCCTGTAGATATGAAGACTATCGATGGACTACGCCAAGAAATTGGAAACAGTATGATGCTTAATGTTAATGTGAAGAAAGTCCCAACAAATACGAAATCCCTTGAATCGAGTGGATGGCCGAAGAAGAGCTTTTTATTTGGAAGTTTACTGGAGAAGTTTCGTTCTTGAAGCATGGATTAGCAGTTTCCCTTGCAATTCTACGAAATGCTATTTTAAGGTTTGAACTTTTGTGCAAGGCCAGTAAGTTTCTATGGTAAATCTCTGCCAAAAAATGGTAATAAATAATACATTGAAAAAAATAAAGATGTATATCAACTCCCACCCCAAACCTCAGTTCTTGACTGTTTTCAATTAATTTGAAATGAAAAAAATAAAATAAAAAATTCCAGTGATCTTTGAGTGATTGGATAACGCAGGATTGCCTGAATACGTTTTAGTTCTTTATTACTAGTAAGGAAACATGCCTTGTGAGCTTAGAAGTACTTTGGATTTTCTCCTTGCGAGTTGGTTTCAAGAGCCTTGTATTTAGGTTATTATAAAATTGTAATACCCCGAAAATTTTAAAAAAGAATTTAATTATTTTACATGCCATATTTTTATTATTTTGAAAAGTTGAGGGACTAGAGTGAAATGTTTATTAACTTCAAATTTTGGGCTAAATATATAGATATTGTTAAAGCGAGGAAGAATATATCAATATGGGTCTCGTTGGATAGCTCGTATTTAATCTTGTAAATTAGGCTCGAGAAAAAGTTATTTCGGATAAGTTAGTCTTAAGATATTGAAGTTCAAAGAAATTGTAATTTATTTATTTATTTAAATCAAGGTGAATTGGGATGGTCATGTGTATGTAAGAAATGAATGTGGGGTAATTATTTTTTAAAATTCTATTTAAAGTCAAGTTGACATCACTATCACGTATTAGGATTAGAATCACTTTTTTTGTTGTGATAAGTATTTTGTACAATGTCACATTGTGATTTGTTTAATAGAAATTAAATTCTTATCAAATGAGATAAATACGATTTTTCATTACAATTGTACCATGACTCGACCACTAAGTTTTTCAACTATAAATTATTTCACAATTCACCACAAAAGAAATTTTACACGGCAATTTTCATGTAAAGCAACTGTAAGTTTCTAGTATATTTTTTCAAATGTTCGTTTAATTAATCAAGGTAGGATACTTTTGTATAAGTTGTTTTGTTTCCTTATACTTTTATATTCAATAATTTATGCATTAATTAACAGTGACATTCAAGTTTTTTATTAAGAGATAAGAAATCCTACAGGAACTTAAGATAACATAAGATGTGTGTGTCGCTTGGTCATCGATACTATAAAAGAAGAGTGGTATAAAGTGTTATTTTATTACATATAATTGTGTATGAAAACTGTACGTATCTTACTAGATATATTTTTAAATACTCATTTTTACAAAAAATTTACAGGTTAGTTCAGGTCGATTGGAATTGTAGCAAATGGTGATGTGGACTGCCAGAGTGATCATAGAGAATATTAAGTTCATTTTTTTCTTTAAATTATTAGTTAGTTTTATTAGTTCAAAAATAATTATTTAATTTGTGGTTATGTTTTCATGTTTAGTTTAAATTTATGGATATTCCAGTTATATTTTTTTTTTTATTAAAGAATATTTTTTTTAATCGTTCCGCAAGAAATTGAATTTTTGGTAACACTCCAGCGTTTGTGAAATTTTGGAACGTTACAAAAACTGGTATCAAACAAACACCTTTTTTGGGAACTCTATTTGCAGACGAGGTGACTCGAAGAGGAATAGTTTCGCAGAGGTACCTAACTTTGATTTAAATTAAAATTTAGAGTTCAATCGATACCAAACATGACTTTATTTTTAAAAAAAAACCTCAGAATTTGGGGGGTCACCTGACCCCCCCCCCCCGGACCCCCTGGGTCCGCCCCTGGCAAAATGGATGTCTGGCTGGATGGTTCTGCTATAAATAGATCTGATTCAAGCCCATTGTTGGTCTGCATTGGTCGTCTGAAAATATGGGTTGGGCTAGCTTTGACTATTGGCCCACTGGTCCTCTAATATTGCAAGAAGGGCAAGTCCTAGTCCCAAAATTTATACGAGTCCCGAGCGAATCTCGGTGGTCTTTTGAGTGGTTGATAAACAGCAATTGCAGTTCTTAAGGAAATCTCATAACTGTGAGGCTTAAGAGAGAAAACATTGGATACTATTTTTTACATTGGTTCGTATTGATGGTGCAAGTTACAAGACTTGGGATCTTTAGCTTCTAAACCATCCCGTAAATAGGAGCGGTTGAGGATGATGTCGGAGATTTTGGGGGTTCATAAGTCGAAAAAATGAGAAACTTATCTCAAACCCAACCTCTAAGTTTCAATTTTAAAAATAAGGTATTAATAAGTTTTATAAAAAAAATTTAGATATATCAACCCCGTACCACCCACTCAGCACATCATTTATTACATTGAATTAAGCTTTCTTGCCAAATGCTTTTAACATCTTTGTTGACGGAAGAAGATGTGTAAAAAATGATTGGATGGCATGATTGATTGTTTTCTAAACAATTTAATGAAATTTTGCCATGTGGACATTATGTCAACAAAGATATCATTTAAAATGTTAGTGTAGCATGATTGTATTAATTTATTCCCTAAAAATGAAATGTTGTATTTGTAGACAAAATCAATTCAACCATCTCCAACTCCGACAACCATCAGCCACCATACTCACCCTCATTCATGGGGAGCTTTATGGATTGTTTGTGATAACGAGTGTGTGATTATATACACATAGAGATTGTCTACTATAAAGCCTTCTGATGTAGATTTGGAAGTTGACGGTGGTCTGATGGAAGGTGGAGGTGGTGTGGTCGTGGATTAATGATTTATTAGAGGTGGAGGTGGTGGTGGAGCATTTGAGGTACGGTGTTGTGGAGGCCCTTTTGATGTAGATATGGAATCACTGATGGTAGCTGCAATTGGCAATGGTTCGATGCTGTAGGTGGTCCAATGGAAGGTGAAGGTAATATTGCTGTGGATTGTTGATTTGTTTGAGGTGGAAGTGGTGGTGGTGATTATAAATCTGATGTGAAGTTAGTGCCCGTGGTGGCGACCCCTTTTAATATAAATCTGGAAGTTGTCGATGGTGGCATTGTAGTTGGCGATGGTCCGATGGAAGGTGAAGGTGGTGTGGTTATGGTTGTGGATAGCTAATTTGTTTGAGGTGGTGGTGGTTGTGGATTTAAGGTGAAGATGGTGTGACTGTGGATTTGAAATGGTGAAGTGATTTGTGTAGCGTCGACGATGGTGGTGGTTGAGGATTTGACGTGGTGGCAACGATTTGGTTATGACAACAGTGGTGGGGGATGGGGTGTAGTGGGTAGAATGACTAGTGTTTGTAATTAGTTAATTAGGTAATTTATAACTAATAAATAATTATGTAACCTATAAAATGTGTGATTTACGACTAAATACGTGATTATAATTCACAAATTTGTCTTTGTAATTGTGACCTTGTGTGATTTGTACCAGCATGTGATTGTAATAATAAATTATATATTATTGTGATCTCAATTTATTTAATTAAATTATATATCACAATTTTTTTTATCACATATCATAAAATGTGACTACCTGATTTTCGAAACATTTTCTCATATTTGTTATTTTTGAAATATATTTGAAATATTCGTGTTTATGTATTTTTTTTTTCTATTCAATTAAAAATTCTATCTCAAAATCCATCTTTCCAATTTAAAAGTCGAAATCTATAATCTTGATGTTAAAGTTCAAACTACCAGGGAATATGTTTTTTCCACATAATTTCCTAATTACTTAATTTTTTAGTATACGTTTGATTGTTAATATTTTTTATGGAAATATGTTTTTTCCACATAATTTCCTACTTTTGTACTGTTTGATTTACAAATTCTTTCTTACTTTTGGTCACATGACCATATTTTCTTTGAAAACAAAGAAAGTTTTTAGGAAGGTGATTTTTATTTTCAAAGTAATTCACACACACACTCACTCACTCTCTCAGTAACTCACACACACACTCTCTCTCTCTCTCTCTCTCTCTCTCTCTCTCTCTCTCTCTCTCTCTCTCTCTCTCTCTCCACACCAATAAAAAATAGACAAGTATAATATTTTCTAGGTTGAAAACTAAACTTAGAGAACACGTTTAATTAATAATTTTCGTACAAATAATTTCTAGGAAATTGAATTGCCTAGAATTTATTTTCATTCCATGCAAATTTCATGATCGCAATCAAACTCACCATTATAGATTGATAAAATGCCAAAAATAGATTGAAAGATTTTTTTATTAGGTTGATTAGAGTTTGGCCAAATCAAATCTCGTTACATTATCTACTTGGTAAACAAATATAGCACAATCGAGTAAATATTGCCCCCACTTTTTGTTGTCATTACCCTACATTACATAAGCACAAACATTTAAGTGGTGAAAAATATATCACTTGATAATGTACAAGAAAAAATTTACTTTTTTTTTCCTAGTCCACATAAAACTCATATTTACTGATAGCTCGTCTCCAACAAAGTAAATTGTTAGAATTATTGTTCAAAAATCAAGAGAAGAAACCATGGATAAATGAATTGGAAAGATGAAGAAAAAACACCTTTGGCGCCACATTATTGGCCTATGAGACCGCATAGGCCATTGTGGCTTGCGATCGCATGGCGGCCATCAAGAAAAAAGGGGCGACCCATGCTATAACTATGCGAACGCATAGTTATGGTGTAAAAATCCGACCGTTAGGTAGGATTTTTTTGAATTTTCTTGTGGTTTCTTGTGAAGCAATGCACCTTTTTCCATATAAGTTGATACCATTTCGTGTAGGAATAATTGAGGACTTTATAAACATGTTAGTTATTATTCCAAAATACAATTGAAAATCATTCGATTGTTCATCCGAATTATTGAAGAAATCACACTCTCTTACATAATCAAATTCCAATACTTTCACTTGTTCAACTTGAATCATTTAGCTTTTGGTGTTTCTTCATTTAGGTTTGATAATCCTACAAATTATTTGTCATTTTCAATCCTTAAAAGAATAGTGGTGGAGGCAAATATCGTTTGAGGACAACGATTTCATTTCGTGATCAAGTCTTGTTTCGATATTATTTTTCATTTTCATCTTCTTATTCTTTTGGTTTCCATTGCTGTACTCCACATTTTTTACCAACATTCTCAAACAATATTCTCCTTATTTTACTGCGATGGAAACAAAGTTACATTTGCAACAATCAAGATGATGAATCAAGACTTGGTACGCTTGGACATATTTGATAGTGCAAACTTCACAAGGTGGCAAGACAAACTAAATTCCTCCTTACGGCATTGAAGATTTTCTATGTTCTTGATCCAAAATTGGTGCCTATTTTCGATGCAACCGAAGAAGATATTGATGAAGTTTGTGCAAAAAGAAAGAAGCGGGAAGAGGATGAATTAATATTTCGTAACCACATTCTAAATGAGCTATCAGATCGTTTGTATGATCTCTATACCAACACCACTTCGGCAAAAGAAATCTGGAAGCACTTGAGAGTAAATATAAAGCCGAGGAGGAAAGTACGAAGAAATTCTTAATCACTAAATAATTTGACTTTAAGTTTCTGGATAACATTCCATTGTTGCCTCAAGTACATGAACTACAAATTATTGTCAACAAACTGAAAGCGGTAAAAATCGAACTTCCCGAAACTTTCCAAGCACGAGCAATTATTGCTAATCTCCCGGGGTCTTGGGAAATGATATAAGAAGAAGATTCTTCACAACTCCAAAGATTTTTCTTTGGACCAAATACAAAAAAAAAAATCGATAAGACTGAAAGTTCTTATGATGGCTCTTCGAAAGACAATGCAGTGGATAATGTTGACGACTCCAACAAATACAAGAAGAGAGAGAAACCTCTTGGTCCTAAAAAGGATCAAGGAAAGTTCAAAAACAACTTCAATGGACCTTTCTATGTGTGTGGAATGTCGAGACTCTATGCTAGAGATTGCAGGCATAGAAAACAACCAAAGAAGAAAGGACAAGTGAGCTCCATTGATGAGATTATCGCTACGGTTAGCGAAATCAATGCAGTCCAAGGGAAAGTTCCGGGATGGTGATATGATACCTATGTAACCATCCATTTTTGTTATGATAAGTCGTTCTTCAAAACTTATCATGACATTGAAGATGGTCAAGAGATTCAAATAGGAAATGAAAGAAGATCAAAAGTGATTGGCAAAGGCAATGTGGAAATCATCTTCACTTCGGGAAAGAAGATTACTTTGACCAATGTCCTTCATGTACCATAAATGAATAGGAACTTAGCAAGTGGAGTTTTGTTGAGAAAACCTAGAATTTTAACTGTATTTAAGTCCAGAAAACTTGTACTAACCCATACGGGGTATTTTGTTGGAAATGGTGATTCTACTGATGGAATGGTCAAGCTATGTACCATTAAGGATAATTCTAATAAAAACAAATCATTTGCTTATATTGTTGACTCTTTTAATTTATGGCATGGTATATTAGACATATAAGAGTTAGTACCATGAAAAGAATGATTAAATGTTGTTTGATACAATGTGACGTTAATAACTTTAAAAAAATGTGAAACTTGTATTAAATCTAAAATGATTAAAAAGTCATTTCTTAGTGTAGTCAGATCATCATGTTTGCTTGAACTTATTCATTCTGATATATGTGAATTGAATAGCATACTAACTAGAGGTGGTAATAAATATTTTAATACATTTATTGATTATTGCTCTAGATATACATATGTGTAATTTCTAAGACATAAGGATGAAGCTTTTAGTGCTTTTAAGAATTACAAAACTGAAGTTGAAAATAAATTAGTAATGAAACTTTAAACTTTAAGAAGTGATAGAGGTGGATAATATGAATTCAATTTGTTTTGTGAATAAAATGGTATAATACATCAATGCTCTGCACCACGAACACCTGCACAAAATGATTTAGTTGAAAAGAAGAATATGACATTCTTAGAGATGATAAATGCCATGTTATTGAATTCTGGATTACCATATAACTTATGGGGTGAAGCCTTGCTTAGTGCTTGTCATACAGTAAATATGATTCCTTTGAAGAAGAATAAGGTTTCTCCATATGAAATTTGAAAAGTGATGCTACCAAAAACTCGTACTTGAATGAATGCGAACTGGATGGTTGAACTCCTCGTGATCTGATCTTCAATACCTAAAACAAAGGTATCGAGGTGTATCCTCATCACCCCTCCGATTCTTAAGTCAAAAAATTATGAAAGAGAATGTATGTTGGAATATTATGAAAATGTACCTGAATAATGAGGATGGATCATGTATTTATAGATGTTGGAGATGGAGTTCTAAAAGGATTCAACTTGCTTTAGTCTTCATCCTTATCACACTATGTGTTGGTGTTATGTTAGGAGTGCAAGGTTTAAGTTAGATTCAGATTTGTAATAAGCTAGGAGTTTATATTTAAATAGGACTAGCATTCTTAGAAAACGTGCGATAAGGTCAATGGGACATGTGAATTAGAGCTAGAGGCCCAACCTCTTTGTTGGGCCCGACCTAGAACCGAACTTGGAACTAGCCCAATAACAATGGGCCAAGGTCGGGCTACCCACGTCAAGTTTGGGTGCCAAGAGTCTATAGTCATCACAAGCCCCTATACATCTAGATTGCAGGTGAAAGTTACGTTCTCAAGCTGCAAGTCAAGATGCATCGAGGTGTAATCAGCTCGGTATCTAACTTGTTGGGCCATTTGTGCGTAACAGCTGTGTTGACACGTGTCGAACACGTGTCGGTTCAAGGAAGAGAGGTCTTAGATGGTTGACACGTGGCATAATCCAAGGGACAATATTGCACGACCTTTGATCTTCCTTTGACCCCTATAAATAATCACTTTTCACCTCTCATTTTTCACTTTTTCACTCTCAAATCTTAGTGAATGCGGATCGAGTTCAGGGCTTAGAAGATTTTGTGAGCGATGACCTTAAGAGGTAAGTGTTCGAGCTTTTAAATTGTTTATTTATAGTGTCGAGTAGTAGTAGTAGTCAATCTTCTAGGAGTTTGACCATCAGGAGCCCCAATCTAGAGGGTACGCCCATCATTCCTATGGTCATGCCCATCGCCTCACACCCAGAGGTCGAGACGACATTGACGTCCCTAGAGTAGCGACCAAATATAAAGAGCAAGTAATCATAAAAATAGCTAGAGAGTTCGGGGTTATGCCCCTATGTGATGTTAGGACCCTCGAGCCTCGCGAAACAATATTAGATGCTCGAGAGGGAGAGATGACTTTCTTTCTGGATGCCCTCAAGGCCGGACTTAGGTGGCCTCTTCACCCACTTTTTATCCACTTCTTGATCTCCTTCTATATATACGCGAGTCAATTAGCCCCGAACGGGGGGAGGCTTTTAGTTTTTATTTTATTTTATGTAGATGCCTCAACGTTGAGCCTAAGGTCAACCTCTTGAGGATGGTTTTTGATTTAAAATTCTCATCAGGGTATAACTGTTTATATATTTATCGACCAAGGATGGGTTTAGGACACCAAATACCCCGAGCTCTCTTCGAGTTTCTTTTTTGTTAAACCCCAAGATCACGATCACCCATTCAGCTCGAGGTGGGAGATCCCCAATAAAGATAGGTTTAACGAGGGTCAAGCATATTTCGAGATTTTGGAGAGGTATAGGTTGAGGCTATTGAACCACGACCCCCTTGCAGCTAAAGTCAATTATTTGCTTAAGAATGACACCCTTGATCTCGCCAACGTAAGGGGAATCGAGGGTATGAGTCTGAACTCTAGCTGTTTTTTTTTAAAATTTCTCGACCCTTGTTTATTTATTTATTTTTTCAAATTTGGAAATGTCCTTCGACCCGTCAAGACTCCTCGCCAATGTGCACCATAAGGCTAAGGGCCCGAAGCCCAAAGTGCCGACCCCATCGAAGGTGAAAAAATGAGCTTGAGAGACAAACTCGAGTAAGATCCCTAGTGGGATTGGGTAATCATCGAGGAGCCCAGTACATTTGCCCCAGCCATCCCCACGAACTCATTTCTCTACTCCCCGAGCCACTCCGGAGATAGTTGACCTGGAGGACGAGGCACCTTACCAAGTTCAGTGTTGGAGAAGCACGCCCGATCACCACTTATTTTAAGCTTCGTGAACAAATACCTGGAAGAGGTCAAGCCAGGTGAGGGTATAAGGGCACTCGAGCTCATGACCCTAAAGGTATGGATTTTTTCTCGAAGTGATTTTCTTGTACTTCTAAGTTATTGCCCCGATCTTAACTATTCTTTTTTTTTTTTACAGACCTTGAGTATGGCTCAGGGTTTAGCCATGAAGAGCCTGGGATCCCAAGTAGAGTTACCGAACTAGAGACACTAAACGAGCATGTTGGTCCAGGAAACGATTTATAACCAAATAAAGAACAATCACACTTTGCAGAAATGAAAAATAGAAATGAACACGAAGAATTTTTCACCCCTTGTTGGGGCCCGGATGTTCAGCTT
>CAIGRO010062950.1:0-10612 GCA_903798355.1 Fraxinus baroniana
GGTTATGGCTTGACACACACTCACATATTTGGCATGTGTTTTTTATATCCGGATGATCATAACATTGTTAATATTTTTTTTTGGGTGTTAAGTTGGAAAAGAGCATGAACAGTGGTTAAATTAGAGCTTGATAATTTAACTTGCAATATCGACTAATCTTTGATCATTTTTTTTTTTTGCTTTAAATTACTATGGACTAACAATAAGCAAGTTGGGTGGGGTGATAATAGTGCAATTATCACATTTTACATCTACTAATAATTGTATTTTCATGATTTATTGACGCCTAAATGTTTTAAGTACACTTTTATTTTGGTTTAGGCTGCAAATGTACGAATACAATGTAAAAAGGACCAAAATTGAGAAAAGTGCTAGTTCAGGGACTAAAGTACAAATATTCTAAACTTTTTTCTAACCTTGTGATAAAGATTCGAGAGTATTAGAGGTCAATTGAATGAAGAAATGAGTCAAATGGATAAAATATAGCCAAAACATTATCAAATATCAACTTTCAAACTGGAAAGGTTGCACCGATTTCAGCCTTATATTGAAACCAGTTTCTGACATGGAAAATGATCAAATTGAAGATGGTATCTGAAGTAAAGTTGTAGCCATTTGAGTTATCTTTCTAACGCATCTTGAATAGTCTCAATCGGACATCGGTATTGGAAGATATGACCAAAATACTGAAGCCTATCCAATTATACCGCCCGACCCTAAACTTCAAATACATAAACCAATTTTTATGCCTGGGTGGCCGCCCCATTTTCTACAAGGCGCCTACCTAGGCCAAATTGGGGGAAAATTTTCAGTTTCCTAATTACATCAAAGTCTTATGTAAACAACTTCTTTCTCGATTTTTAAGCCCTAAAAATGTCCCAGAAAATGAGAGAACGCCCCCATACACCATTCTTCTCCTATTTGGCTCAAGAATCTCCATGAGGTACTAAAAACGAAGGTGAGGCAAGAAAGGAACTCGTTGAATTTGGAGATTTTGCATTAATTTATTCGTATAATTGCTCTTTTCATTGTTGAACAATTCTAGTATTTAGACTTTTTTTTTTCATTAATTTACATTGAATTTGGTTTAACATTTATAAGATTTTTCTTGGTAAGTTAGTACAAAAAAGGTAACAATTTTTAAATTATTTGTTGAGTTTCAATTTAATTACTTATTGTTGAGATTGATTTAACTTTTATCAAGTCCTTTATAGATCTAATCGAGCTCTTTCTATTGAATGATTGAACCAATTGTTGAATT
This sequence comes from Fraxinus baroniana, assembly GCA_903798355.1. NCBI lineage: Eukaryota > Viridiplantae > Streptophyta > Magnoliopsida > Lamiales > Oleaceae > Fraxinus > Fraxinus baroniana. The sequence continues at coordinate 1,262 of CAIGRO010062950.1, forward strand.
TCAATCTCAATATTACTTTATTGGCGAATTAATTACTGTTTTATGCTTGATGTATATGGTCGATCTTTGATCTTGCTCCAATAAAATTGTGCGAATATATCATAAGTCTAAATTCTAGGATTACATTTGTGAATTAAATTGGTTTTCACGATAAATCATCCGATTAGAGAGTTGGGATGAAAATTCTCTAATTGAGTTATAAAATGAATAATTGATGTGATCGATCCAATCCAATTNTTTCAAACATTGAATTTTACTATACATTGAAGAGGATAATTCATCTCTTTTTTATTCTACGAGCATTTTTCCATCTCCTTGTGGAATCGACACTCCAAAGTTGCACTACAACTACTGCATTATTCTTTGGGTGCAATCAGCCATGCTTATTTTCTATAAAAGAAAAGCAAAATTTACAAAGGGTAGATCCCTAGCATTTGGTTATCATGTTGCTTATAATAGACAACTAAAGACACTCCATACAAATATTTTTCACATGTACAGAATCATTACAATCTTAAATCATTTCGTTCATCGGTTAGAACGCCCCAAATTGTTATGTATACGGGTTAAAGGATGTTGTGAATCATGAGTTAATGGGTTTAGCACCTAAGTCATCAATTTAGCCTATATATATGAGCCTTCATATTCCTGTACAACGGTAATTATCGTGCATAATCATTGTCACATTTCCATGGATAAATCGAATTTTTTTCTTCATACGAAATAAAATCATATCACACAAACACAAAATTATTAAACAATTAACAACTGATGATTTACCCCCCAACCCAAACTTAAAATATACATTGTCCCCAATATGAAAATAAATATGAAGGAGGTTAGGACTTCCCTAAATACATCAGTTTGAGTAATTGCCATTATCCTAGTGAGATGGATATGGGTTGGCTTTCTAATCACGTTATTGCCCATAAACTTGAGAAACTACAACCAGCACAACGAGAATGTTATGATAATAAAATAAATAGTCCTAAAATTAAAAACTAAGTAATAAGAAAGCAAAAGAGATTGAGTTGCCTCCTAAGAAGCGTTTCTTTAAAGTCAGTAGCTGGACGTTTTTGCCATGTTTAATTATGGTGGCTCGAACAAAGTTATGACATTCTTGCACTTTGTGCAATTTTCATTTATGCACCCTTTTCTCTCTCCATATTTTGATATTTCTATTTTCATCTCTACCTGAAAGTCCACCGAAATTTGATTTTCGATTCTAACGGCTTCATTGATCAGGTGGCTCTTCTTAAATCAATTCTACATCAATTATTTATGTTGGAAGGTCTCTCAAGTGGGGTATAAATATTAAATATCTCGTGCTTGTCCTTCACCCTCAATATTAGCTTACTATTCTCCATGTCAACCAGGACTCGACCTATTGCTAAGAATGGCCAACCCAATATAATCGGAATGTCTCGATATTCTGGTATGTCTAGCACAATGAAGTCCACTAGAAATATTAAATTTCCTTCTTTTATGAACACATCCTCAACTTTGCCACGTGACTTTGAAATTGTTGTATCAGCTAGTTGTAGAGTTATTGGTGTTGATTTAACTTCATCCAATCCCAATTTCCTATAAATAGAATATGACATCAAATTTATAATAGCACCTGTGTTACACAATGCATTAATAGCACAAGAATTTTCAATTGAAATAGGCAAAGTAAAACTCACTGAATCTTTCAACTTGAAAGGCAATTTATTTTGCATTCTTACACTACTTCCCTCCGTTAATGCTACAATTTCAAACTTCGGAAGGTTTCTTTTATTTGTCAACATTTCTTTCAAAAATTTTGTGTATCTTGAAATTTGTAATATCGCATCAATCAAATATTGATCAGAAGCTTCTTAAGAACATCAAGAAATTTTTCAAATTTTGTCTCTGGTTTGTTCTTCTTGAGTCTTTGAAGAAAAGGAATGGGAGGCGCATAAACCTTGACTAGACTTAATGTGTTGGCAGTGAATGCGTTTATACTTTCTTCATTCTCAATTGAGGCGGGTGCAGATTTTCTTCCATTATAGCTTCATCAACATCTTCTTGGTCATCTTTTTTTGGTTGTTTGCAGTAATCTCTGATAATTGTACCCCATTCCTAGTAGTTATAGAATGAATATTTTCTTCCATCGAATTCTTTTGAAGTCTTTGGGGGAATGGAAGTGAAGGTACATATTCTTTAACTTTTGCAGGAGCCCTGGGTGGATCGTTTTGCACTACTCTTATTGCCATCACTTGTCCTTTAGGATTTGTCATAAGGATTTGTCATTGTATTGCTTGGCAATAGTCCCTGTGGACGTTTTATAAGTTGTTAAGCTATCTGACCAATCCGTGTCTCCAACTTCTTAATCGATGCATGTTGATTCTGAAAATTTGTGTCAATTTGCTAGAACACATTGTCTATCTTTTGCATATACTGATTGAACGTCTTCCCCAAACTTGATTTTTTCACCTGTTGGGCATTTTTTGAATCATTCCCTTGCTGATTATCTGACCATCTGAAGTTCGGGTGATGTCTCCATCCTGGGTTATATGTTTGTGAATATGGGTTAAAATTACGGTAGTCATTGTGAATATAGTTGACTTGTTCCTCGAGAAACCCCGTAAACATACAGTTTCTCATTTGTGATTTCACCAATAACTCTACCTACTTTGTCAAAGTTGTATCTGTGCATTGGTAGATGTTGTGCTATCTAATTCATGCATCACAAATACTCTCGGTGGTACCACTCTTTCTGATGAAAATATTGAATGTGTAGTGGCCATTAACTCAAATAAATTCATGGTTTATTGTACTAATTTTCCTATAATCGATCCACTAGCAGAGGAATCCACCTGAGATTTTGACAGTGGTGAGAGTCTGGTGTAGAAGTGCTGCACTTGATTACCTATTGTGATTCCATGATTTGGACATTTTCACATTAGCTCTTTGAATCTGTTCCATGCCTCGTGATAACTCTTTCCATCTTTCTATTGGGAAGTTTGAATATCTAATCTAATTTTAACTACTTTTGCTGGTGGAAAGAATTTGTTGTGGAATTTTCTAGTAAGTTCTTCCCATGTAGTAATACTTCCATGAGGTTCAGCATCTAACCACTCCAATGCAGCATCTCTCAGTGTATATAGAAATAATCGCAACATAATTGTGTCTTCATTAATCCCCGGATCATGGAAGTTCCGACAATTTCTGAGAAATCTGAAAATATGTGTGTTTGGATTTTCATGAGGTAGCCCGTAGAATTGGGGAGTGTTGCTCATCAAATTGGTCCACTCTTCCCTTATCTGAAAACTATTTACCCCGAAATCTGAATACAAGATACTGGAGGGCACAGTCGCGGCTATGGGTGTCAAGAACATTGAAAATGGCAAGTCTCCTTCATTTATTTCTCCTTGCTCATGTTGCTGATCTGGTGGTGCCACTACTCTTACGGCTACTTGTCCAGTTGACTGAATAGGAATATGAATATTTTGATTGTCAACCATTTGATGTTTTTTTTGTTCGTGTTCCTTGCATCTTCATTTGAAAGTATGTTCTATTTCCAAGTCAAATGGTTCAAGATCGTCGCCTTGGGTACGAGCTACAAGGAACACATTTTTCTGTAAATAAAAGAAAATAGAAAAACCAAATAACATTTAAAAATAAAATAAATTAAGATTAAAAGTAAATAGCCCCGGCAACGGTACCAAAAACTTGTTGTATTTTTCTATCGCAAATGTATGGTATCGTAACAAGTAATACAGTGGACCTTTAAATTCGAATTATTGTTCCTATGAGGACTATACTTTCGAACAAATTAGATTTTTTTTTCAACTCCTATTTGATTAAAGCAAACAACGAATTATAGTTGTCGTGAATTTTTGGTTTACATACTTGAAATTAATTAAAATGCATACAAATATTGATTGAGAATTCAAATAATGGATGGATATTAGGGCCGAACAATTTCACCTATTAATCACATTTAAGTCTTAATTCAAGATTCAAGAGACTAATGTAGTGGTCGATCGAATTCTTCTATTGTATTTAATTACCCCTCTCGAGTTCTTATTGAGTTTATTTAACTAATTCAATCTCATATCCACATGTGAATCTACCTTAGTTAAACGAAATATTAGTTCTAAGAATTCATATATGATCGCAATATTTAGTATATGTATCTCTACAGATTATACTAATTTATCGAATTTTACTATATGGTCTAAATCTTAAACTCACATCTCGATTAGTAAGAGACTCACATAATCATCAAATTAGTGATCAATTAATTCAATGCATTAAACTCATAGTAAAACCAAAACATATATGAATAAATCACAGATCTTGAATAAAAGAATAAATGATCACAAGCCGATTACATTGTTTTTCTAATATGAAAATTATTTACTCATAATGTAAAAAACATAAGGAATTGTCTTTGAATACATAACCGGATTCTTTTGAATAAAGATGTAGAAAATAATTGAATCTTGCACCAAGATCTTCTTTCTCTACCAGTCAATGCTTTAAACTTGCATTCATTGATGATTTCCTCCTTTAAATTTTGCTCTTCGATCTCTCGTTGTATATTTATTTTCTCAATGTGTGGAACCCTCTAAAAGTGGCTCATTTCTTCTATTTATACTCATCTCCATATTTGTGTCGAATATAGGGTTTTTATGGGCCTTAAAACGGGTCAAAACGTTGTAACCCTAAAATAGGTGGCTCAGTGCCTAAGCGTTTGGAAGCAATGCCTAGGCGCCGAGATGCTTGTGTGTAGTGCCTAGGCAATATGAGCGTAGCGCTTCTATGTTTCTTTTGGTTCTTTATAGCACCTGAGTGCTTGGTTTATAGCGCCTAGGCGCTATCTTGCTGTAAAAGAAAGTCCTTTCTAGCGCTTGTGCGCTCCGAACATGGTGCCTAGGCGCCATTTTGCTGATTTTTTATTGACATTGGCTTGTTTGTACACTTCAACATCCCTTTTACACACCTCACCATACATTTAAGATAACACTAGCAAACACATCAAAAACGTACTATAATCATAATATTTGGCCAACAATTAAGTTAAATTTGTGTAAAACTTGTGAGTAAAAACACACTCGTCAAAAAGTCTCCTCCTCTTGTTGTATTTGTTGGAAGTCCGATGATTCTAATTCCCTTAATTGATATTCATTAATAATCGGTGGAAGAAATAATCACACAGGAAAATCACCCATGTCAAATTTTGGTGAGAGAAATAATGCAACATGCAAGTCATCCATAATAGTTTCATCAAGTTCACATTTCAATTTTATATCTAGTAGTCGTTGTCTTATAATGAAATCTCCCTTATCAATTTCTTGAGTTATCAATTGTTGTTGCCTTTTGATGAAGTAATATACGAGCTATTTTGAGATTAATCACAATCATCTTTTATCTTGCTATTTTTTTTATCTTTTTTTATATCCTGTAAAAGAGAAAAATATTAAAATAGAATAAATAAATAAATAAAAATACAAGGTTAATAAAAGTAGAAGTTCGAATTAGTGCTAAAATAAATCGAACTCAATCTAAAGTAACAATTTGGGCAACGGTGCCAAATATTTGTTAGTGAAAATATCTTTCGAATTTAAATTAGTACAATCTCCGTGGGAACAATACTTGGACGCAAAATCAATTTTACTATTTTTTAACGATTCGTACACTTGCGATGATTTTAATTCGAAAGATATTTTAACGAACACTATGTAGAAAAAAGAGGTTGAAAATAATGATTTTCAAATAGGCCTTAGCGTCACATTAGTGCCAACTAAACTAATGTTTTTAATATCAGTGTTAGTAAATAACATTACTCTAAAATAAAATAAAAATGGAGAGAATTGTACATTGTTATAGACAAGAAAATCTAACTAATATGTAAAAAGCTGTTAAGATAATATAAAATTTATCACTCAACCAAACCAACAAATAACCTAGGAAAAATAACCTAAATTTCATCGTGATCTTAATATTTCAGACTTCTTTAAGTGGATGTATTATGAAGGAATTGCTCTTTTGTTTCTGAGTTACTCAAAATGCATTAAAAAAAAAAATTAACGATTACTATAGTCCCTTGGAACCGGGGATGCAACTATTGTAGGAATTCTCGAAATAAATGAAATCCAAAAAATTACATTTAATAGCTCAAGAAAGCACTACAGCTACAATCGAAGAACATGTTGGGATCAACATTAGATTGTGCTGTAGGTACTAAACTATTAGTACTGCTTCTTGTACATAAGCAATTCAACAAAAATTCCACAGAATACTGACACCATGTGGGGCCTGTGAATCTTTTTGAAAATACACGGTGCGGCCCACTGCATTGTGAGTATTATGGCGCATTTATGTTGAAATGTTTCTGTACAAATGAATTATTATACACAATCTTTTGTAAACCACTCGAATATAACCAAGAAAACGAATACAATAAAAACTTAAAATTTTGCCCCCAATTTGGATAAATATAAAACTCAGACTAATACTGAATCTTCTTAGCTATTAACAGGGGGGTAGATCTGCAGGAGGTGGCTCCAACGTTTGCAATTCTCCCACTCCATTTTCCACCAAGAAAGCCATTGCCAAGCCCCATGTGATGTGAACATCTAAGTGACAGTGCATTATCCATACTCCTGTTTAACACATCAATTTGAAAAATATGAGAAAAAATGACATATTAAAAAAAAATGAATGTGCAAATGATTCTTTAGGATAGTTCTCACCTGGATTATCCGCGACAAATCTGATCACGGTCCATCCACCAACAGGTACACTAGCTGTATTTCGTTGTGGCGGATCAACGAGGTTGAATTTGGCTGTATCTCTATTTGGATTGAAATTTCCAAATCCTTCCGCAAGGATATAGAAGTCATGTCCATGAAGATGAATAGGATGGTTCTCAGCTGTGAAGATACTTGTTCCCTGCAAAACTATTTGTACTCGTGCTCCATACTTTAATCTGTACACCTTAGTCCCGTGAGCAGGTTGCCATAGTGACCGGCTTACATTACCGGTATAATCAAATTTTCGAGGTGGATTTGCTGGAAAATCAGTTGTGAAAACTCCTGGTATACGTTGTTGATGTGCTTGCAGCAGGGAAAAATTGGATGGAAGCACAAACGATACGTTGTTCATACTGGCAGTGAACCGAGTCCCATTTGGTCCTTGACAATTTCTACGTCTTGCACCATGGGGGCAATTGTTGAGTCCTAAACCAACTGTGATGAAGAGATTCTCATCAATTTCTGTGGGTACTTTTACTTTTCTTGGGCTTCTCAAGCTTTTTGTGAAGGCAGTTGCAGTGGCAGTGTCTTTAAATGCAGGTAGAGATGGCATAACTGGCTTGGTCGTGGTACATTTTGTTAGGCAAGGGACGGTTTTGTATTCGAGAATGGCTGTGGTGGAGGTATTATCGAATGGTGCACCTTGAGCACTAGCGTAGGCACGTGCTACAATGTAGTACTTGGTTGGTGGCTGATCGGCAGTGATCAGGACATCAGTTGTCTGGCCGGGTCCAAGCATGAGAACTGAAGTAGTGAAGGGTTTGAGATATAAAGCATCAGCACCAACAACCGTGAGATTGTGGTTGGCTATTTTAAAGAAGAGTTGTTGATTCATTGCAGAGTTAATGATTCGAAGGAGATTTGTTTCACCAGAATTCACCGGAACTAGGATTGTATCTACATCAGAATATAGTGTCAGACATTATAGTCAATTTGTGATTGTCTTTTGTCCAAAGACTAAGTAGGAAGAGAAGATATTTATTTTCAGGAGTTGTTATAGGAGAATAAATGTACAAACAAACCTTTTTTGGAGCAGTTGTAAAGATCACCAGGTTGACCATTGATAGTGTAAGCATTGGAAACATTTGGAGCAGCTCCTGTTCTTGTAGCTTGCCTAACAACATCAATGGGGTTTGCATCCCACCACTCACCTGATCGCCGTCACAATCAGTGTCAACCTAAATTTCAAAAGTAATAAATATATACATATATACACACACACACACTGATCACTTAAGTCGTGCTTCCATTATGACTTCGACTTGTTGGCAAAGGCACCAACGTCCTCAAGTAATAAGATATTTAACATACCAAGAAGAAGAGGGGTTTCACGCTTTGGCTCGGGGAAGGGATAAGAATCTCCCGGTCGTGGCCGAATAATCAAGGCTCCATAGACAGTGGCTCTGAGCCATGAGTTATGGGCATGCCACCAAAGTGTGCCTTCTTGTCCTTGAATTGTAAATTTGTAAGTATAACTGTGTCCTGGTCTAATTGGACATTGAGTTACAAATTCTGGTCCATCAGCCCATGCAGTTCTCATTTGTCGCACCCCATGCCTATATATATTGGTCAAACAAATATGCACAATTGGTTGGTATCAATCATTTTACCAAGCTTAAATTGTAAAAAAAGAAATATGTTCTGTGTTGTAATTGAAGTCACTTTTTTTTTTTTTTAATAAGATGTCGTGCACGAGTAATTTCTGTAAAACCTTTCTCACCCTCTGAATACTATGTTAATTACGTGTGATATTTTAAAGTTTAAACTCTTAGAAAACAAACATTCTTTTTGTTTCTATTTAAATCACTCTGGGTGGCGTATTTTATTAATGAATATTATAAAATATCATACATTTGACTTACCAATGAATGGTGACATTGTATCGAGCTTTGTTGTTGACTTTGACAACTAGTGTATCACCATTGTTCACTTCCAATGTTGGTCCAGGATACATTCCATTCACTGTAATAGTGTTATGGGTTTTGCACAGCCTCTTCACTGGTGTTGCTTGAACCTGCATTTCCGTGTATATATCAATGTTAATATTTAATAATTTCAAAGTAATTCCGAGCAAATCTGGACGAAGATAAAATATGGAAAAAAGTGAGATAAAACATACAACAAAATCATGGTAATGAGTTTTCGCATTTGTTCTTGGCATTGAGCTTGCAAAGTGCAAGAATATGCCTAAAAACAAGAAAATGCACAAGGAATTGACAATATTTCTGAAGGACTCCATTTCTCTTTAGAATGTGATGTAACTGGAAATGGATGTTTGTCTGTGGAAGAATAAGACAGAGAGGAATCCCTTTTATACAAAAGATTTAGAGAGAGAGAGAGAGAGAGAGAGAGGGAGAGGATGGTTCTCTATTAGGCTATGTTTGTTTCGGATTAAAATCAGATTTTAATCTAAATCAAAATCAAACAATCAATATTAACAACATTTTTCATGGGTCCCACAACTTTTCAACAACATATTTCAAAAATTTATATCACAATATATTAAAAATTTAATTATAATCTCCACTAAACACTCACTAGGTTTAGAGGGAAACTTAGTTCAACC
>CAIGRO010063044.1:0-14202 GCA_903798355.1 Fraxinus baroniana
TTTTGCTGAAAACACACAACATAGAGAGAGCACAGGAATTCATAATGAGAAGTAGAATATTTCCTTGCAGAATGACCAAATCATATTCAAATTCGAGTAGAAAAAGCATATTTTCAAAAAAAACATAGTAATAGAACATCATTCGGAATCGAGCCTTGAGGAAGAAATTAAAAATTACCCGACTTTGCATTAGATGACACACTGAATATTGAAGGTAGCCTACACCAGCAATTCCCCATCATTCACACCAAACGAGAAACGACCCAACAAAATCCAGAAAACTTGCACCTTTTCAACACAATTCACCAGTAAATTGCACTCAGAAACACAGAAAAGAAAGATGGTCAACGAAAATCAAGAGAAAGGAAGATGTTAACTGAGCTATAAGAATCTATTTCAAGACGATGAAGAACACTGAAAAATGTCTGCGTGAGCGTGAATGTTTGTTGCTTTGTCATTTGTTTATTGGAAGTGATGGGGGTGGAGTGGTTGATGGAGTTTGGTCTGTGTGCTTTCTATTGGTGGGAATTAGTGCGCATTTTGAATAATCAATTTCTATCGCTCTCTCGATTCCAATACTCAGCCTTTTCAGCCTGCGCATGCCCCCCCCCCCCCCCCCCCCCCCCCCTCATGGTAGAGATTAAAATTAAAAATAAAGTCGTTATTGTTGACTTTTATTAGACGGATAGGTTCAATAACGGTCATATTTTTAATTTTAATTGGATTTTAAGTCGTACCAAACAGACTATTGGTGTATAAATCGGAGTATCCAATAAAGTAAATTTCATAAATGAAAGGAGAAAACGTTGGATTTTGAATTTTTATCATTTTTTGCGATGGTCTAGAAAGCACGTTTAGATACCAAATATGACCTTAAACGTGATTATTTGCAGTTCATACTTTTTTAAAATACTGTACTATTTTTTATATGGTAAAACATTTTTAATCTAGTCTTTTAGATACGGACTTCGAGCCCGGCTTTTGAAATTCGAAAGCAGTTTTCAGTTTCATTTAACTAATTTTATGAAAATATTTTTTATATATTTTTGAGAAAGTTGGTAGAATGTAATTTTCTCTGAAAGCATTTCTTGAATACATAACTCTTCTAAAAGTTAGTTTTCGATCAAAATCAAGCAAAAGTCATTCCAAATGGACATTTTTATAAAATTCATAAACTTTTAGCTTCAATTTGTCAAAAGTTATAAATAGTTAAACTTTACTTTCAATCACACATTCCAATTAAAATACTCTTCACTTGACAATTCACACGTTTTATCCATTTATAAATTAAATTGTTTACAAATTCTTTTCAAACGACTTTCAAATACTTTTGTACACTTTCATTTTCGAAAACTTCCGTAAATGGTCTAATTAATTCCTTTTTATCTGATAATGTAAATTTTCATAAACTTCGATAGACTTCAATAAATTTTGTAGATCTTGATTAAAACGAAAGGTCATGTATTATGTATCCAACTACAAAAGTACACGTTAAGGTCTATCATGAATGATTAATGTTAGATCGAAATGTATTACATTGCTCGGACAATATCACAATTCAGACGCACAATTCCAACGTGCGTACTAGTAATGAATATAAGATAACATTTGGATCCTTGTTGTTTTAGGAGAATTTTCATCTTTCCTTTTGAGAACAAAAAGGTACATTTGGTTTGATTTTCCAAAGTTCATAGTCATGGTTCGTCCTGGATCATCAAATGAGTTTTTGTTCTGTTTTCCAAGATGGGTAATTAGTCCCTTCAAATACTCATTGATTTTGAGAGAAAAGTTCATAATAAAAACGGAGTTCTCATATATTTTTTATCATTTACAAATCATGCCTTTGCCATAATATTTTTCTTGTTACTAGGATTTAGAGCCTGTTTGGTAGAAATTAAAATTGAAAAACTAGCTGTTATTGTTGACTTTTATTAGATGAGTAGAACCTAATAACGATCATATTTTCAATTTTAATTGTTACCAAACAGACCCTTAAAGTGTTACGCTACGAGAAATGATCTAATGAGCACTGATACTCATCTTACGCGGTGCTCATTAGATCTTTCATCGTTAAGCTATATCTCTTGTTATGCCTTTTGTATATAATAAAATTATATTTTTTTGTATTGTTCCTTAGACTAAAATTTTGTGTTGTTCACCGTACTCTCAACTTGATTTTCACTATTTAGAAATAACTAAATCCCTATTTTGTTAGTTGAAAAACTGATTAAAATCTAAGTCAATAATTATATTCACTCGTTTCATGTGCTCTACAATTTTTCAACAACACATTCTATCGACTTTCATTGAAATCTAATAAAAATCTAAACTAAATAGGGGCTATGTATCGTTTAACTATAATTGTGCAGTTAGTGTGAAAATATGTAGTTGGTGTTCTTGCTACACGTGTAAACATTTCAGTAAAGTAAAATTCAAACGCTCGAGAGTATTCTTCCGCAACTTCACTACTTCGTAGTTTTCAATAGAAATGCCTTCGTGATACTTGATTATATAAATACCTTGTAATCAATTAGTCTCTTCTTTTTTTCTCGTATCGACATGCTCTTGGTTAAAGATAAATCTAAATGTACCTAATATTTTACCGAAAGGCCTAGTGGCGGTCCCCTATTGGAGGGGCTCTGGCCTTAGCCTTTAGGTAAAACTTTTGGTAGATGATCATGTACGTATAGCACGATCCTTTTTACAATTGTGAACATTTATTCCTTAATTGCTTACGTATAACATTTATTTAGAAGCCCTTTCATACATTCGAGGTACATAATTGAATAAATAAGCTTGCATAAACCAAAAATTTCTCTAAGCGATAGTTGTTTTGTTCAACATTGCTAACTCGAGAATGATACTATTAAGGAATATTGATTAGTATAGTTCTTTTTTTACAATTGCACCGGAACATGTGAAGGGGAGTACAAGGATTTGCTGAATAAGCCCAATATTTGAGCCTCAAGGACCTCACAAACAACCCTTGTTACATGCCATAGATAGTTGCGACATCGTCATAAGCAATCACGAAACCAACCAACAACCCACAATTTATCATAGGTAACCGCAACCCCTATTAGTTGCAGTCATATGTAATTGCAACCACCAGCAAATCGAATCAATGACAAAAAGTTGTTTTAGCTATCGAATAGTGTCCACGATTTAGAATGCCGTAAACGTAATTTAGCCAAGCTCAAAACTATCAATCGAGTATAGAGGGAGTAAAATAGCAAAAATAATGGATGTAAATAACCAAGAGATTCAAATTCAAATTCTTTAACTTGAGATTTCATTTCATTATTCATGGGTTAAGGCCTTCTAGCTCGACGATGCTCAACTCGTGTTGAAGTCGACCATAATTTATCTTCTCGTGTCAACTTGACTGAATTAGAGTTCAATGTTAATTTTGAGCATAACAAGAAAAAAAATATATAGAGGGTGTTTGGTGGAGATTAAAATTAGATTTTTAGTAAATTGTGATAAAAAAATTTTAAATGTGCGATTGAAAAGTTGTGACACCCATAAAAGATGTAAATAATATTGAATGTTTGACTTTGACTTGAATTAAAATCAGATTTTAATCCGACCCAAACAAGCCCATAATTTGTGCAATTATGTAATTTTTTTTTTAAAAAAAATTATGTGGATTGCTAGTACAAAAACGAAGTTATTCTGCACCGCGTAGAGAAAGAACCCCAGAAGGTCGACAATAACTCCAAGGAGTCCAATTGCGTAAACAAACCAATACATCAAAGCCACGTGGATGACCCAACCAATCAGGAATCAAATTGCACTTTTAGAAAACAACATCGCACGGGGGACGAACCCGTAAAAAAGTAGCAACATTAAGGACTAAGAAGGAAAGAAGGTCGTGTACGGTTTCTTTTTGAATCACCAATTTAGGTTTGAATAAAACCCTCTTCGAGTCTTCTCTTTCTACCCCTTTTGGATAAACCCAGACCCCTAATTCTTGTGGCGGCTGATTCACTTACCCCTTCTTTATCTCTCTAAAACCCAATATCTCTCTCGAAGAAGCGAGATCTATCAATTTAGAGTCCATGGCCGCCTTTGCCCCACCAGATCGTATCCTTTTTACTTTGTTTCATTTTTTTGGTACCTGAATGGCTAAATTTGAGTGAGTTTGGCTATATGTATATGTGTATTTGAACAGTTGTATGTTTTGAGGTTTTGTTGGGATTTTTGTCGTTTGTTTATTGTAGATCTGAGTGTTGTGAACATCTGAAAATTGGGGGCGTCTATTTTATTGCCTGTTTATTCTTGTTGTTTCACTATTGATTTGTTATGTTTGGTATTTCGGGGAGGTTGTCTAGTATGGAGATTTGAATTCGTGTTGTTATGGTAAAAAGTAGTTTTGGGCTTATAGAGATTATTAGGTCCTTTTTGCCAATTATTCGGACTACTTTTTTTTAAAGGATAAAATCTTTCAATTTGTTCCGTCCTGTTGATTCCAACATGTGGAATTGCGTAGCTGAGTAAGCTTTTAGTTTGGATCTATATTGATTGAATTTAACTAGGCGTGCTACTATTGATTGATCTATTGATTTATCACGTGGTTATAACTTACTTTAGTTGGTATTGACATGATTGGTATATCACAAACTACTTATAGCGATTGCTAGGACTTTTTGAATCCTTTACTCCTGATTTAGAGGCTGCTGACCTGCTACAGAAACTGACTTTGGACCCACAGGCGAAAACTCTGGAAATTCCAGAGCCAACCAAAAAGGTTAATATCTATGTTTGGTGTTGAAATTTTGTCTTTATGAATGGCTGCATAGCCTGTATGAATCTGTAATTCATGAAGTTGGATCTTTTCTTGCAGCCATCTGTTGATTCTGGCAATGGGACCAATAGACAGCTTCACTCACGGGATGGGGCATTGACTCCCATTCTACCGGATTATATTGATCCGTCTATGTGCTATCTTCCTAATGGCTACCCTTCTACTGCATACTATTACGGCGGTAAGTTTATTCTTTGGGAATTTTGCATAATGGATGTTCTATATTTATCTAATGAAGACTCAAACGTAATAATAGCTACTAATTGTACATAGCTTAATAATTTGCTTCCTAGAAGCTGGTATATTTTATTTTTTCTTAACTTTATTTTCTCATTCATTTGCAGGCTATGATGGGACTGGTAGTGAGTGGAAGGATTACGCACCGTATGTGAATTCAGATGGAGTAGAAATGACACCAGTATGTTCTCTTGTGTACTTGGTGTTATGCAGATAATGATGTGTTAGTGTTGCTTGTTATGGAATTTCTAATTTGTTTATATTCAATGCACTTGTGAACTTTTAAGCCTTGTTTTCGATTATTAGTCATAGATTGGTCATACTTTATTTTCTAATCTTGATTCTTATGTGCCTTTATTGAACCATATCAGGGAGTTTATGGGGACAATGGGTCGCTAATGTATCACCATGGCTATGGCTATACTCCTTATGGCCCATATTCTCCTGCTGCTACGCCTGTTCCAACTGTCGGACATGATGGTCAACTATATGGAGCTCAACACTACCAGTACCCTTCTCCCTATTTCCAGTCAGCCACCAGTGGTCCTTATCCAACTCCAGCTGCCTCCGCCAAGGGTGACATATCAGCCTCTGCAGCTGCTGACAAAGCTCCTTTGTCAGTTGCTTCTGCCGATGCAAAACCTAATGGCATTGCAAATAGCGGGAGCACAAAGAAAAATAATGGCTCGAATACTGCCAAACCATCATATCAAAATTCATCTTATAGTTATAATGGCACGTATGGACGGGGTGGATTTCCCGGAGGAATTCCTGCTTCTGGTTATCAGGACCAAAGATTTTTATTTGATGGTTCACAGTCACCAATTCCATGGTTAGACGGTTCCTTCATGTCAGATGGGCAGCCTAGGCCAGTAACTAGCTCTTCTATGACTTCGTCCCTACCAAATGGAAATGGTGTTCCCTCATCAAGGAATCAGAATTTCCGTCCTCATCTTATGGTATGTGATAATGTACTACTGTTTCAAGTGTCTTTACAGTTTTTTTTTTAAATATTACAGTTGTTTCATTTGTTCTTAACACAGCAAATTACTGTTGTGATATTGTATCCTATTGAATGCACATTTATCTCTTGCAATATTTTAAATTGGTTTTAAGGCCCCAATCCTTGACTACAGGGAACACTGTAGGCCTCTTCCTTTCCATCCAGATTTAGATAGAGGGAGGGTAAAGTTTTTTCCTCTCAATCACACTATGAGAGTATATTTTACAACAAAAGAAATGTAAATTAGTGCTCAATAAACTATTTGTTCCGTTGGAATTTTATGATTGTTCAATGTCTTAAATTTAGTTATCATCTTTAGTAACATATTAGAATTTCAAATATTTAACCTGCAGGGTAACCACCCAAGGCCGATGTCTGGTATGAATACAGCCAATGGATACATAAATAGAATTTATCCCAACAAATTTTATGGTCAGTATGGAAACTCATACAGAACTGGGTTGGGCTATGGATCTAATGGGTATGAGTCACGAACAAATGCTCGTGGTTATATGGCTGTTGATAACAAGTATAAACCCAGGGGAAGAGGAAATGGCTTCTATGGATATGGCAGTGAGAACATGGATGGTTTGAATGAGTTGAACAGGGGACCAAGAGCAAAGAGCTCCAAGAATCAAAAGGGTTTATTGTCGGTGGATCCAGCTGTCAATGTGCAAAACACCTTGACTGGAACAGTTGATAGCGAGGAGAAGTCAAGTCTGGCTCCTAATCGAGAACAATATAACCGACCGGATTTCCCTGAGACTTATGCTGAAGCAAAGTTCTTTGTTATCAAGTCTTACAGTGAGGATGATATCCATAAGAGCATCAAATACAATGTATGGGCTAGTACACCAAATGGTAACAAGAAGCTGGATGCAGCTTACCAGGATGCTCAGCAGAAGTCCGGAGGCTGCCCTGTTTTCCTTTTCTTCTCAGTAAGCATCTGCGCCGAACTTGGGGTTCTCTCTTGATTTAATATTTGCAACTTATATTTTTTTTTCCCTATTCTTGTGTAGGTAAATACCAGTGGGCAATTTGTTGGTGTTGCGGAGATGGATGGGCCCGTCGATTTCAACAAGAATGTTGAGTACTGGCAGCAGGACAAGTGGATTGGTTGTTTCCCTGTTAAATGGCACATTGTGAAGGATGTACCCAACAGCTTGCTGAAGCACATCATCCTAGAAAACAATGAGAACAAACCTGTTACTAATAGCAGGGATACCCAAGAGGTATACTGTTGCTTAACTGAATGAGCTCTATATTTGATTATCGATAGTTATACTGTTCATTTGTATTTTTGTGGTTGCAAGAAATAATCAAAACAAATCAGTTTCCATATATTAAAGCTCAAAATTTACTTTTTCAGGTTAAATTGGAGCAGGGGCTTCAAATGCTCAAAATATTCAAGGAACATTCGAGCAAACAATGCGTCTTGGATGATTTTGAATTCTATGAGGATCGCCAAAAGAGAATTCTGGAGAAGAAAGTTAAGCAACAGCAGTTTCAGAAGCAGGTATTTTATTAAATACTAAGGAATGCTTTTCTTGTTTAGTGAAAATGATCTTGATGTACCTGCTTTTTTGTACAGACGCAGGTATGGGAAGGTAACCCAAATGGAGATATTAAATCTAAGTCTTCAGAAGTTGCTTCTGATGTGGTCAAGGAGACTACAGCAGTTCAGACTAATGGGGATGACAACCTTTCCGAGAATAATTCTCTTGCAAAATCTGATGTCCCCAAAACTGTACATCCTGATGTGGTTGCAAATGGTAGCTAGATTCAGCCATGCACAAAGCGGTCCATGATCTAATGGGGTGTGCATTTACGGAGATAGCTCTGATCAGAATATATGAAGGTTTAGATCCCTGATGAATTGGGCCGCCTTGTTCAGTGTCTTGCTGCATAAGAAATTATTACTCAATTTCATAAGCCTGTGATAAGAGTCTGAGAAGATGTTCTCGTAGTTTGGCAAGGCTGAGATCAACTTCTAGGATTGAACGGAGTAGGGAGTCCCATTTTTCCTTGTGATGGTCTCGTTTCCGTGCCTTAGATTCTAACAAGCTTTCTTGTCCCTAGGGGGTAGGTGGGTTTGGTTGGTTTTAGACGGGGTTTTATTTTCTCTTTAAATTTTGTTATAGCCTTTTCTCTTGGTCGGTTTGTTCTTTTTTCCTTCCCCTTCTCTGGCTGTTACGTCAATTACCTTCGTGTGGCATCATCCTATCTTGTAATCCTAGTTTCTACTTGTGTCTGTAAAAGAGAGCTAGAAAGCAAGGTGGGAGAGCATTGCAATATAATTCAAGCGTTTTTTTATAGTTATCTTGATTTTGTTAGGGCGCTCAACAGTGTTCTCAATGTTCACTGATGCAAATTCTGATTTCATGTTAATCTTTGCAAAATGTTGGGATAATAAAAATTAGATCAGATGCAAATGGGCATTGCTGGCCATGGGGTGACTGCATTTCATACAAGCCGTGTTTACCTGTACTGGATTAACAACGAAATCAAACCTGGCTTACTCTATTGCTGCATAATTTGTGTTCAATGCTAAAAATCCAGAACCCTGCTATTGGGCCTGGCCCAATGACAGGGAGCCTAGGTGGCCCCCCTATTGTCTGCCAGCCCCCCTTCCATGGCGCCCTGTCCTTGAGCCTGGCCAAGGAGGGTTTCCCAAAAAACCAATTCAGTATTCATTCCATCTCAATTAACTTCCGTTTCACTCGTTGCAAAAGTTTGTGGGTACGTACTTTTATCTCCTCAAGGATAAAGAAAATACTCTGCAAACAAACCACAGATCCAATTCTCAACGTGATATTGTGTACACAGAACTTTCGCACAGCATGACAACAAAACTAACTTAAAACACATTCCGTTAATGAGATACACTAAGAGTTTGTTTGGTGTACATTTTGAGAGTGAGAATGCAGTTTTACTGTTGATGTGATGTGGTATAATATATGGTTGGAAATGAATGAAAAATTATTGATGTGATTGAAAATATTATTTTATTGAAGAATGTATGATTGAAATGAGTAAAAAAATGAAAATGATAAAAATAATATAACTCAAACAAGGGCTAAATGATAAAACCAACAAAACATGCATACCAAGAATGGTAAAAGTAATATTTGTTCAAATCTTATCTCACATTATTTAAGCTTAAAGTAAGAAGAAAATAATTACTAGGGAGTTTGTTAGCTTTTACAACTTGACACACATTCCAGATTTCATCAGCGTGCATTATACACTGATTTCAAAGATAGGGGATCGAACAAGACCTCATTACAATTATAATATATCTGAATTCCCATTAGAGCTGATTACCAATCCCCAGAATATTTATAAGTTATAGCCCATGCCAAGAAAGGCAACGCCATGTACTCTCCACGCAATCATTCAGGTGTACGACATCAATCTTCTCAATAGATCTGTAACAGGAGGAAAAAAGTGAGAAATCCAGCCAAGGTGTAGAATCTCTTTTCGGAGAGAGAGAATGGCATGGATAAAACCAGTTTCAGATACAACTTAAGATAGACCATCATCAAACACAACTAAAAGGAAAGGAAGGCATAATTTTCAGCTGAAGCAAGATGAGCACACATTGTTAATTCTGATAGCACTAAAAATGCATTCATGTGGCCATACTCTCTTTGCTTTTATAGCGCATTCATGTGGCCATACTCTCTTTGCTTTTATAGCTTTTCTACTTCTGAAGAAGAAAATCAAATTATACCCACAAGCAAGATGAACTAAACCCTTCACTGAATTATGATTTGTGTTTTGCTAGGGTATAAATAGATATCTTCCAAGATACGAACCAGGATACTACCAAAGAGGTGCTAAGTGCTAACAACAATATAACTTCTGTTGACTACAGATAATCTTTCCAGGTAACAGTGAAAGCTATTTCTTCTGTCAGGAACCAAACCATTACAAGGACATATCCAAGGTTAGTCACAAGCAAAAGAGTTATAAATCAAAACCTACAGCTCATAAACTGGGGCTCTTATCCCCTTTTCCCCCACTCTCCAGTCACTAGAAACCTACATATCAAGTAACGAACACAACTTGCCTACAGAATTCAGTAGGAATTGAAACTATGTTCAACGTATAACAATCAATTTTCGTACCATTGCTGGACTTTACGGAACTCATTGAGAACCGGGTATATATTCTCAAATGCAGTATATGTCTCGTCTCGGACCTGTAAATAAATATGTTGGTTATTAAAATATATAATGGTGCAGATCAGGGCAGTACAGCAAAATAACATGATAGTAACACGACAAGGACAGCTATATGCCACACTACCTTTGCTCCTGTGAGAACAATCTTCCCAGAGACAAAAATAAGCAGCACAATCTTTGGTTGTTTCATGCGATATATTAATCCAGGGAACAGTTCTGGTTCATACTGTACCAACAGATGATGTCATCAGTACGATAATGATAATGGGAACAAGAAACTGAGTCAAAACTCGAGCTCCTCCACCCAAGAAAAATCTTAAGGCCCTAGCTATATTTTATAATTTTCAATTCGTTCTTCAACTAATAGTGAAATATATAAATAGCCCTGCTGTGCTCGGATCTGTTGCAATGGCGCTGTCGGCGAGTCAAGTTGTTTAAAATACATCCCAATCGGAAGGTAAATTCCGTCCAAGGCTAAATACGGGCGAGATACCGACAGCAAACAAGTACCATGAGGAAAGATGAAAAGAATTTCGAAAAAAGAGTCAAAATGTGTGTGAGATTTTTGGAAGGGAAGTGGATGAGGGTCGGTGATGCGTCCCGATCGAATGTGGAACAGTAATGAGCAAGTCCACCGATCGACTCGGGGTGTGGACCAGCATAAATTGAGGTGGAGCCAAAGCCCAGACAATCGATATGCCTGTGGAATCCTATCGCCCCCATTGTGGTGGACAATGTGCACCTTCGACGTGCTTCGGCGTTTGCATATTCCCAATGCTGGCATGTGGGCTTCAGTATCATTAAATTCATTACTAACTTGATAATATCATCATTTAATTCTCAACCATTACTCTATCACCTACATGTTTGTGTGGATACATGTATATTCTTTATTCCTTCTTGGTATGTACATGAATATTTTTTTCCCTTGGTGTATATGATTGTATTTATTGTTTTTAATTGATGCTTTTACATTTAAACTTCAGGATTTTGATTGATTAGCATAAGTTGTTCAAGTTTTTGTAGGATTCATTATCACTAATCGCTCAGATTTTTTTCTTGTAAAAGGAAAAGAAATTAAATTCCAATTTCAATGTTGCTTAATGTTGACAATAAAAACTAAACAAATAAACTACCCATTTTTATTTACAATTCAAACTTGAATATAAATAAACTAAAAAATATATATATTCTCCAATTCAACATTTGGCTCTTGTTTGGTCTCCATTTCCTAAAATTCATTTTTCGTCAAATTCTTTCCACACATTTCATCAAACTTTTATCAAAATATACTAAAAAATTGATTTTTAACTAAACCAGAGGGGCTTAAGCATTTTGATGAGGTGACTTTATGTAGATTCATAATAGGTGAATGTTTTTTAGTTCAACTTTCCTATCCCCGATTTCCAGAAAATTTAGAGTGTCAAAACTTAATTGAGAAAATGAATACAATTAATTAAATTTATGGAAAAAATGAGAGAAAACAAAAATTGGGCAACTCGAGACTATTTAATTCGGCTTTTTATGTCATTTTTTGATGAATTGTGTATAGGGCATATTGAATAATTTTCATACAATTTCTCCAAAATATATATACTTGAAATAAAAAAAAAAAAATGTCATAAAGTTGTTTTAAATACTTACAAGCATGTATTTACATACTAGTAAAAAAAATTATTCATAAAGAAAAACATAGAACTTATATTTCTTTAAAGCTCCGGCTTGTTAAATACAGTGTTCTAAAAAGCACGCTTAGATGACATCTAACACGGAGTGTGGGCAAAAAGCCTTGCTTAGACCCTAGGAGCTTTTTTTCATTTTTTTTTCAATATAGTATTTTATAATTTAAGATATTTGTAGGTATTATTTTAATTATTAAATGATTTTTAGATTGATTAAAAATTAAAAATAATATTAAAAAATGACACGTCTTTTTACGTCTAAGTCTCGCCTAACTCGAAGTTGGGCATCTACACCTAGCTACGCCTTACGCTTTTTAGAACTATGGTTAAAAGACAACTTACTTTTTAGGACACATTTGTCTCCATGTTTACTGTACCACAATTTCCTTTTAACATTGTCTCGTCCCTTAATTCTCGTAAAGACTAAAGGTTAAAGTGATATAAAAAAATAAAAAACAACTTATTCAATACTTCATATACTCAAAATTAAGTTGTATCAAATACCAACCCTTCAATAAATATATCTTTGCTATTTGTTGGACATACCATAAGTAAAGTTTCCGAGTATAGAATTTGAAGTGTGCATAACAAGATAACTAAAACTCTTAACTTCTGAAATCTACTAGCACATAATAACAATAATAATAACAACGACGACGACAAAAGAGTAAGATACATGACAATTACTGAACAGTTAATATTAGTTTGAACAAAGTGATGCTAACCAAAACACCATAAAGCACACATGAAGCTAGTCCATCCTGCCATTAATTATCCCGACGCTGAAATGTAAACTAAGCGTACAAATTATAAACTAGCATTGAATAACTTACACTTGAAAAGGCACCATGAGCATATGCAAGACCTTCAAGTCTAATGGGAAATTTGACATCACAGGAGCCAACTATATTTTGAATCTTGAAATCCTACAAGATAATGAAGGCATAACGTGAAACAGAATAGTGAAGTGTCACTTCATAAACACCAGCTCATTGAGTGCCAACTGCCAAGGCACGGGTGTTTTTCTATTGGATCAATGGGTAAGAGCTATAATTACCTTAAATTTTGCTGGAAAACCAAGCTTTTGAATAATTCTGGCATACTGAAAAGAATGAACACATGCATACAAGAGATAGTTAACAATGCAGGAAAAAATTCGTCTCGTGAAAAATGACATCTTGGCAAAAGGCAGCAATTTCAAATTCACAGATTAGCAGAAAATCATTAGTCAACAAAATCCAAGGTTCTATATACATCATTTTCAACACCTCCTAGCAAATAAGCTGAATCTGACATTCTTATTGCAATTAGAATAGACAACTTATTTCATTCATGATATATCATACCTTCCTAGCTGCCAATTTTGACTGTTGTTCGCTCTTGGCTCCTGTACAAACCTGATGCAGTATTTAAAAAATTGTTAATGAGAAAGACCAGTCTAGTGCTACTCAATGGCAGACAGAATTTGACCATGATTGAGATCAAGGGAAGATGAACAAATGAGGAAGAAAAACATCAGAACAAATTGGTATAAGCAAAACATAAGTAGGCTATAGAGAGAAATCAAAAGAACATGGTGCAGGGTTCCAACCGTGCAAAACATTATAGAAAAATATTTAGTTCTTACCATCTTCCCAGAAGCAAAAATTAGTGCCGTTGTTTTGGGCTCTCTAATCCTCATGATCACTGCAGCGAAACGCTGAAAACCAAGAAAGCCCAAGTATTAATCATATGCACTAATCAAAAATGATATTTCTCTTCTTCCTTTCAGGCTTCTAGGTGGGAGAGAGACCAAATAGTTTCTTAAGTGCTACGTCTCAGTCAGAATGGATGAGATAACCAGATATGGAGTATCCCACATCTTAAGATGAGAAAATGCTCTGGCAAGTGGTAAAAATATCTTCATAAACATGTAGGAAAAGCAATTGCCCATGGAAATAGACCAACAGTTGGCAAAGCAAGGCAGCTAAAACAACGATTGCAAACCCAAAGGAAGAGGCTAAAAGAAATATTTAAAAAGGCTCAATCAGGTTCTAGGAGTTCTATTTACGAGAAAGCTCTATCGATTATCAAGTGGAGTGGATCAACAGGACAACTCCAATTAGCTGCGCCAACATCAGGTGCACCAGAATCGTCAATATCTGATGATGGAAGTCTGCGAAGTGATGAGCTAACATTTTAATTATTCCTTCCTTCCAGTTCCATATTATTTGATTTTCAACTGATGAGCTAACATTTTAATTGTTCCTTCCTTCCAGTTTCATATTATTCAGTTCAAAATCTGAA
>CAIGRO010063048.1:0-14889 GCA_903798355.1 Fraxinus baroniana
CATATCCTGAGTATTGACAAGTAAATCCAAAAGAGAATTGCCTTTTTTTTCCCCCAGGTTTGACCGACATTTCGTGCTGCAAATAAAGTAGCTGTCGGGTATTAAATTCTACGAGATTTCACCCATTTCGTGTGGTAGAAAAGAAAGAAGGAATTAATTTTATCTTTTCAAGTGCAGAAGGATTTAAAGTCAGATTCAAAAAGTGTTATGGGATCTTGCCACAAAAAATAAAATGTTAAAACAATAAATCCTATGTAGAATAAATAACATGTAAAAGTTTTGATTACAATCTGTCATGAAAATTTTGAAACTTAAACTAAACCCTTTATAATACGGTTTAATTTAATTTACAATCGTTTCGTTGACATGTACATGTGGCACCGAATGGTGATTTCATAAAAGTGGCTGGGGTTTAATGTTATGGTTCGACAATTTTTCCTAGTTTTTATTACGTGAAAAAACTTAAATTAACAAGTTTAAAGAAGCTAGAACTCGTAATCTTACTTCAAAAGGTCCGATCCTAATTTTGCCTTCTATTTACAACTCTCAACCGTTTCAAATTTGCAAGTGTTAAAGCATATTTAAGAAACATTTTAAGTATAAAATGCCCTCTATTTTAAATTGTCAATCCTTAAAAATATACTCTTTAAACTAACATTTTAATATATAGAGCGAGTTCGTCTCTCAAAAGTTAGAGAGTCAATTCCACTCTCTATAATTAAAATGCATTCAAAATATTTCAATTTTTTTATGAAGAAAAATAATATAATAATTTGGAAGGAAGTTACGACAACAAAGTGTAAGATGAACATAGCAATGTCAAATGGGGAAGGTGGAAAAGCTTCAGCTTTGCTTGAGGCTGTCACGTCAAGGGTTCGAATCTTGAAGTACAGATTTGACCCTTGGGAAAGTGCAAATGTACAAGCAGTCTTCCACCATGTACCTTTGGAGGTATAACATGCGATTTAACTCCTTCACTAAGACTTAGAACATGACAGGTAGGGGTCCTCAAGGTTGTGGTTTAACCTTTAACATAGCAAAGTCAAATGTTTACATGTATTTTTGTTTGTTTTCATTTGAACTTTAGGTTGATGGGATTAACATTCCTTTACTTTGTCTCCCACCCCATTTTCCCAATTTTTTCACTTTTCCCTCTTTATGTTTTCCTAATAATGGGTGGAGGGTTCCCATCTCTCCCTTTTGTCTTTGAGCCATTGCATTTTCTCATAGGAAAGAATAAATCTTAATTGGACCCCACATTCTGACACTAACCATGCTGTGGGCCCACAAAATTGATTGCTGACATGGACATTGATGTCGTTGAAGTGGATAGTCGGGCCCACCACCTCTCGACCCATTTACATATGGGATTGACACCTCTCTTTTTCTGGTGTAGTATTTTATATCTTTTATATATACCTTTGCTTGTTTAGCACACCTACCATTTGCATGCTCTGTTTTTTTCCCCCCAAAGTCTCGAACCAAATTTGTAAATAAAGGAAAGATGGGTGCTATATCTTTGTGGTTGTGGGTAACGTAGGACCCAAAAAAAACTATAAAGAGATTCTGGATTTGTTTTAATCCATCAATTGAAGTTCAATGAATATATTTAATCATCTAAAGATGGATGGTCTCTTACTAATTTAATCAATTAAAGATGTGTAATTAGCTGGGCATCACTCCGAAACTCAAACTATATCATATTATTCTCTCGACTGACTTGAGCATCGGAGCGTATACAATTGCAATTTTTTCCACCCTTTGTGTTTGAAGAGGCTCCGATCTTGCTCGTCTAACGAGCGTGCAGGTAACTTAAATTCGAAGAGGAGTGGAGGCAGAATTTGTTGATGCGCTCGATTCCAACTAGATTCGAAGGTCCATCGATCCAAGTACATAGTATCTTGTGAAACACGTGAAGAGATCATTTGTCTTGAGAAATTGGTCGAGTCTTGAGGGAGTTCAATCATATATGCAATCTATGACCTCGTACTGGGATAGTAGTGGAATAATGGCTCCAAGAGAGACTTCATAAATAGCAATATGATAATAATTTAACATCAAAATCATCTACATATATTAATTTTTTTTTTCTTGAAAAAGCCAAGCGGAAGATAAAATTTATACAAAGTTTTATAAAACGTTTTGATACATGTATGGTTGGTTGTAATTTAAGAATAACCGAATGAATAAAAAAGACAAGGTTTTCACACAACTTTTTCCTCAAATCCAATATACTATTTTTCTACCAAGGAAATATGACTTGAATGAAGAAAAAGGTAGTGATATTCATAATCTATTTGATACCTCAGTTCATCTGCATTAAATCCACAAAATATTATGGTAGAGGAAAAAGAGTTCACCTGCAACAATTCTAAGCACATCGAAGATGTATACAAACAAATGAGGCAACAGAGGGAGACACTAGTATATTTGAGTAGGACAATAGAAAGCATCCCAACATAACACAAAACTGTAACACGAGATTTTCGGGGAGAGTATCATATCTCGAGTTGTTCCAAGCACTTCACTGCAGTAGATTCATCAACGCCGTCTGTGCAATTCTTCACAGTTTCCTCATCCTCAACTGGCCTTTTATTTGGAGGTGCACAAGTCGTCGTAGGTGGTGGTGGGATTTCTTTATGCACAGGCGGAGCAGCAAAAACAGGAACTACCTGCCGGACACAAACAGGTGGGGATACTCGCACAGATTGGGGCTGAATAGGATGTGAAGGTGGTGGACGTGGTGGTGCAGAGAAAACTGGCACCGAATTTCTTATTGTAACCGCTGGAGCAATCCCTTGATAAGGCGCCCTACATTGTCTAACAGGGAGGTAAGGTGCTGCCCCAATATCAGGGAATCTCGGATTGTGCATTGCCTGAACTTCTGGAGATGGGGGCTGTGATAATGGTCGACGGTGTGACAATGGAATATGACTGTCATTTGCAATAAACGAAGGTCTGTTTCGAGGAGCAGTTTTCTGGTGTAATAAAGGAAGGATTTTGGATGTAGGCGCTGTAGGTCGCTGTGGACTTGAGGATTGACGGGTTGGAATAGGGAATTTTTTCTGAAACGGTATGGGGACTCTGTTAGGGTTAGCCATTTCCATTTTTTCTTTTGCATGATAGTTCAGTAAGGCCCTTGCTATTCTTATCTGCTCCTGCTCATCATTATTTTCCTGCTCCAGCGAAGAATTAGCATCTTGCCGTGCCACTGACAAGTAAAAATAAAACTTAAGTAAAATTCCCAAACTTCAAACAAGAATTCTGCAGTAAGAACAGAGACAGCATTCCCAGGATTGAAAAGAAAAGTATCACGATGCACTACGAAAGGTTCTCTTGATGTATTCATGCTCTGAAATGTGATCGATTTAACAATAAAGAAATGCTTTGATATTAGAAATGCTGGATGAAATGAACTAATTATTCAAGAGAGACACGGGAGTTGAAGGTGACATTAAAATTTAGGAATGAGAATTGGTGGCATTCCGAAGTTGGATGAAAACGATGATCAAACCCAGAAAGCAGCTCATTAACAATGAGAAACACCATATAAATCTACTTGTCAAAATTTCTAAAATCTCATTCATTATATTGTCGACTCCTATCCAATACTCCAAAGATTATGCATAGGATACTGCATTAGTTAGAAGGAGAAAGTTAAGAATGGACTCACATTGTTTCAATGATAACCAAGCTGCGAGTGCGGCGTTTTTCTCAGCTTGCTTCTTGTTCTTTGCAGGTTCTCCCGTAAATGTGATTCCAGCCAGTTGAACTGTTCCCGTAAAGACAGGTAGGTGTCCTGAACCGGATTTATAAGTTGTGTACTGTGGCAAAGGAGATCCAACTCTTTGTGCAATCTCCTGTAAGAGGTTTTTATAAACTCCCGTTTCATCCTAGACATAAGATCATCCAAACACACCAAAACGACAATTTAGTATGTCACACCAATAACTTGAATTGTAAATAGGGTCATTTAACGTTAGGTATTAGCTTCACTATGAATGATCTGTAATGCGAAGATAACTCATCTTTAACTTCATGACATGTTCTGCACATCACCCGTTCATTGTAAAGTGCGTTGTTGTCCAATACTGTGTACCAAATATGTTTTAAGTTTCTTTCTTGGAATTATCATAATGGTTGGTTTAGAGAAGGGGACAGGCACATGCATTGTGCACCTTGCTTTAGAGAAGCACATTAAATTGAGGGAGACAAGACTATAAATTGTACATAATTCTAAATTCATTTCCCACATGTGCCATGAGGAAAATTACCCCAACATCTCCATTCAAAATCTTAACTCTTTTCACACTTAACTTCATCTCTGAAATAGCATTAAAAATTAGTACCAAAGTCAACAATTTCAATTATCCATCTCTATCATACACCAAAAAATAATCAGAAAATTAATTATAATCCAATTTATGCAATTTGAAAACACTCCCCCCACATGTGCCAGACTCCAAATTGCACTTACCTAATGATAATTAGGTACACTCTCTGCCATTTTCAATGTATTCATACTTAACACATTTATAAGTGTAAATTAATCATTAGTCAGCTAAATTCACCTAATGGGGTCTTCATCATATATCACTTCAATATTACAAAATCCCAAATTTCTATCTACTTTTTGTATACCAAACTTTGAATGGTCCAACGTACATTTAATTATAATTATTGTCAATCGATGAAATGACAAAAGGCCCCCCTGTTGAAGTATTTTTCCCTTGTTCGAGATTTGGATCTTCGTTCTGGTTCGTTTTCCGATAAAATCCCGACGACTATGCCTTTCAACTAACAAGAAATGTACTAAAACACCCCATTCCCATTAATCCAACTGATGACACAACAGCAACAAGAACAGCTGTTAATGAAAGCTAAAGATTAATTATGGTCCATCTCACACTGGTTCATTCATTGAAACTTCACTAGTCTTCCTCTATTGACTTGGACTGTATTAAAATCATTCTTAACCATACACCCAGAAACAGGGCAGGGACTTATTAGAAATTTCACAACATAAAAGCCAAAGGCCACCAGCTTGACCGGTGAGTTAATAAATGGACCGTACTCATCGACTCGGGTAGGCGTAAGTTAGCATCTCCATCCCTCTTCATGTAGAAAACGGCGCACGTTAGCGCTCTTGGTTTTTCCAAGGCAACGACATGAACAAGAAATGAAAATGCATTTAAAGCTAATATCGGGAAGGCGCACATTAGCAGAAACGGGGCAATTGAATCACGTCCATTTTTTTACAAATCCAGAAATGAAAATAAACGAATAGAAGAAAACGTACGAGAATGCGGGCGGCGAGTGAGTGGGAGGGACCGCTGGAGGAGAGGGAGTTGAGGGCTGCCTCAGCGGCGGAGTGCTCGGCCTGGCGGAGTGTGGAGCAGTAGTTGGGACTCTCAAAGGCCTCGCCATTGAAGTTAACGATGGCCTTGAATCGCGGCGCGTGGTCCGGACCCTCCCTTATGCGCGTATATGACGGCAGGTTGAAGCAGCTTCTCTGCGCCAGCTCCTGCAGCTGGTTCTTATACATCTCACCCCCTCTTTCTTTGTATTGTATGATTCTTTAAGCGAAGTTGGAGCGGATCCGGTAACAGGGTTAACGGGTCGGAGTAAGAAATTGTGAATTTCCTAGGCGGAGAAAGAAGAGATTTGTGTCGGAGGCAATGGTGGAGGTGGGTAGTGGGGGAACTTTTTCTTTTTGGTGGGTTTTAATAATGATTATGAAATGGGGAGTCAACTCTACTGGACGTTAATGTGCATGGAAATGAATGAGATTCCATGTATTCTCTCTCTCTCTCTCTCGATTTTCAAAATTTTACTACGTAGATTATTCTTATAAATAAGTAGCTCAGCGTGAATGAAGAATTTGAGGGTCACAAGTCCGATAGAAAGAAAATGAAGTGAAGAAATATGAAAGGAGTGAGGTCGAATCGAGTCGAGTCGAGTCAATCTCGATTTGGAAACAAAGAAGAAAAAACCAAATTAGGTTCTTGTCCTATGTTATTTGGATACAAACGAAAAAAAATTAAACTCTATTTACTTTTCGAGTCTAGTCTAGGAGGGGGGAGACATTCAACTTTTGGAAGGTGGGGGTGGATGCCTTGTTAACGCGATGACACATCATAAATAAAGAAACTATGAACAATTTAGGTATCCGTTTGTAATATGTCTTGAGTCGTGTCATGTCTGATTGACCATTTGTTACTTTTTTCTGAAGTTATTCGTTCACAATATGTTGGACTTTTGATCCCTATTCTTTAAAGTTCATTTTTTCTTGAACTTATTTTTCATCGTACATTTTATAAGATCTATAATTTTTATCAACTTTTGAACCACACGTTTCAATTATTTCACCAACTTTTATCAAGATTCACTACTAATTTAATTTTATCAAACATTTATCAAGAAGCTTGTGAATCTTGCGAGGCTTTACCCTAGCTTGCTTTACATTGAACATCACTTATTAGCAATTTCTCTCTCTTCATTTTGGTTTTACTATTGATATAAACTTTAAGGGAGGCACCTATTAAACACTCTTCATGTCTTTTAATATTTTTTTTGGGCCAACGTTTTTAACCGTGTTTGACCCTATTTTTCCATCAAAATGCATTCTTGAACAGTGATTTGACATCATTTCAATAATACATTTTTCAATAGAATAATACTACACATATATCCAAAATTTTTCCTTATTTTTTAAACACACATGACACATTATCCAACAAAATGCTTTCTTTGAAAAAAAAAAAAGAAGAAGAAGAAGAAATGGAGCTCAAACAACCTCTTTGTGTTAACTTTAGCACTACAACTCAGTCAGTCACAATTGTAATTATAAATATGATGACATTATAATAATTAGTTCACTGCACTAAATTATGTCTTGGTGTGACCATAGTAGGGTAGGGTAAATTTTCATATTTACTGCATAATATTCTTTTATGTCCACTTCATGATTCATAATGACAAAATCATTATTCATTAAATGTGTATCTTTTGCATTAGTGTGATTATTTACGCGGTTTTAGTAGTCAATCTTACTGTCATAGTGGGGAACAACTTTAATCATCTGTGCTTTGACTCACGAATTCCCCAAATTACCCCCACAAGATTTCAATAGGAAATTTTGATCAAGCCTGGAACTGATAGAAAAAACTCATACAAGTGATCTGAAAATTTTAAAGTTACAACAGGTGCTACCAATATTGGTGTGTACAAATACAACTACACAAAAATTGAAGCCTCTCAAAAACTTAGGCCATGTTTTATTAGAGGGAAATAAGTATACCTTATCTATTCAATACAAGTACAAGAGGTGGGAGTAGGCATAGTATTTGGAAGAATCACCATGAAAAGGGACTTGCTCCGAACAAGAAAATGTCATTTTCCACAGCTTTCACCCACCGGCAAACCCGATTGCAAGCCTTTATTGCCGAATCCTGCAAGATGCAATGCAATTTGTCATAACTCAGAACGATGATAATGTATATAACTAAAATTTGCAGGATCGCTCTGCCTTCACAAGCTTGCTTAAGATATAACGCTAGCTAGTTTTGAATATAAGTTGCACGAGAATGCCAAGTTCAGAGACAATCTTCTCCTATCACATTATTTTCTAGCCTTCCTCCATTGGCAGCAGAATTGAAACAATGAAAAGAAAAAATCCGAGTTGAACCAAATATTCTCCTTTCATCATTTCAACCTTTGCTCCCTGGGCTGAAGGGTAAAAACAAGAAGAAAATAACGCCTGATTTGAATGCCGTGAACTCGTAGAACAATCTATTTCAGATGCTGCACGAGATACGGGGTCTCTCAGATGTGGGCAAAGCGAATGTGCTTTCAACGTTCCAATTCTTACAGATGAGCTCTATGTTTCAGAAAATTTACTTGATCTAGGAAAATCGTGAGCAGAAGATACCACTAACCTTCAGAACCATTACCTAGCCATGACAGATTAGTCAAAACTCTACAAGCTCACTTATCGGTTAATTTCTTTTTTAAATACACAATGCCCCCAGGGTATAAAATAAACAGCACATGATAAGCCATGGCTTGAAGGCACAAGACACGTGATAAATTTTTCTCTAAATACAAATCTAGAGGAAAGGTAGGGCCACATAATGTTTCAAAGTGGTAAAGGTTTCCGCTGCTGCAGTAAGATAAGCTATTATGCACCATAATTGCAAAAATGTAGTTGTCGGATCCATATAGCTAAATGTATAAGCTGAGATGGTACAAATCATATTTCTTAACCTAGACATATCAAAATGCATCAGGATATGTCCGATTTAATTCTAGATATATAATCTGACTATCAAAAACAGCCATGGAAAGAGAACTGCAATTTCAAACCCAGTCCACCAAAGTTCATAGTGTGATATTATCATACCTTTTCTGCAAGGGGGTCAAACGCTGCATATAGCTCAAATTCTTCTGTGACCCAGCAGAGTAGAACTGTAATGTCAGTGGATTGGTTAGAAACTTCACAACCAGGAGTTACAAAATAAATGTGCAAAATTGACAAACTAAACCGCTGCAAACAGTAATTAAAAAAAAATCCAATTAAAAAAAAATTATGCTTGTCCATGATTGAATACTCCCTTGGTCACATTTCTTTTTTGGATTGCCCACAAGTAAAATACCCTTTTCTAAAATTTTGACCTTTTCACCAAATCTATCCTTTATTAAAGACGCTGTTGTCCATTATAAAATCATTTGTCTCCCAACTCAAGTCAATAAATATTGTATTTCTCTCTTCCCTCAGCCTCTCTCTCTCTCTCTCATCACAGCCATGGCTGCTTCATTTGATCACTCCTAATAAATATATGGAGTCACCATTACTGCCACCTCAATGCGCGCACATTGCCAACCTCAAACTACCATCAACTGGACATAGTTACCACCACTGCCACCTCTCTGACTGAAGCATTTTTTTTCAAATGAAGACCAATGGAATTTACCCAACCCCAAACCACGACAACAGCATGTAACCACAAAATCCATTTGCTTATATCTCTTCCTTGAAAAATCATCAAACTAAGGCTTTGCATTATAAAGGAGAGTTGGGAATCATGTCAAGGTGGCGTTACTATGTCTTTTTCTCTCCTGGAATGAGGCTGATGGTTCTGGTGGTGCAGCTCTTCAAATGCTAAACAACATTATTGAGTTGTGGAGTCTCCATGAGCAAAATTATTCATTGCCATATATATGCAAAAGTGAAAAGCCAAAGCAGGGTCAATCTTGGAGCTTCTAGCCGCTTGAAACATGTTAGTGATCCTTTCACATGAAGAAAATGGTATAAAATGAATCATTCATTTATCACGTAACAATGCAAAAAAACTCGGTCTACCAGGAATTCTCACTGAACGCTATCATTCTGAAAAACAAAAGACCATTTAAAATCACCAAAATAAAACACTAGGCTATTCAGAAACATATACCATAATTTTCATCCATTCTAAACTGAGTTTTATGAGGTCCATTTCCTTGATCGTGCATGGACGAAAAAAGTTTCTGGTAAGCCCTATATAATCTGCAAAACAAGACAACAATTTTGCAGCCTGGTTGTCAAACTGTCCAGTACCCTTTCTGATGATAACATAATGTTATTGTAAAGTTAACAGTATGAGACTTGTTACCTTTTCTGCTGTGTCAAGCTGTTGATTGGCAGTGAAAATTCAGATGACACATATTGGTCAAGATAGATACTATGATACATAAAATGCCAAAGCCCAGCAGGACCACCAGTCCCAACTAATGCTTCCCTAATCCTTCCTGGCGAATCTGCTGCAGGCCCTGAGTGACCTAGATGAGAAGACATGGATCCCATAATAGAAACAGGTTCCATAGGCAAATCCTCAACACGCAGGCCACCATTTAGCATGGATCTTTGAACTTCACTCAGTACATTTGACTTTAAGAGTACTGATTCAATACGAATCCTACAAGATATGCCAGAGTTTTCCTTTTATCAAAGAGTGGAAGGACTATAGTAATCAATCCAACAAGCCATCCTGTGGCCCCTTGGATAACAAAATTTAACCCCAAACCCATGTAAAAATTATTGCAAAACAAATTGGAGAGCCATTGGATCATGAATTTCTGAAACATTGGCAGATCACACGAACATTTACCTGCAGTCCTTCAGATGAAAAAAGGCATCTGAACTTGTAGTAAGCAACAACAGGTACGTATCAAACTGTCATCCAAAAATTTATATCATTTGTTGATAAGTAGGCATGACTCCCGTATTTACTAGCTTTCAAGTAAGTGATGTCAAACTTTCATATTAGCGTCTTAATCTAGCCATGGGAAGATAAGTGTAGGTAAAAAACTTGTAAACTGGATTCCACAACAATTATCTACCAACAAACTTTGAATAATGATGATGAATCTAATGTATGAGTAGAATTCATGCAAACTGCATCTCTATAAAGGATATCATTAAGTGTTGAGTTCCCTAGCCCTGTATCCCCTGCTAGATTCCTTTGAGTGGTGATAATTGTATTTCTTGGATGTATTTATTTACTTGTGTGGAGAGGGTTTTCAATCTTTCTATTAGTTTATTTTCGTACATTTCCACCCATCATGGTATCAACATCTAAAGTATTTAGAGTACTCAAAATTCAGGTTTCCTACAATCTCAAAGCCAGGAGAGAATAGCTGCTCAAAGGAGTTAATTAACTGAAGCTGTTGTCGTATTTTAGTCTACTTACATCAAAATAATGCACATAAGCATACAGAAACGCCATGGGATTATATCTTGGTAAGCAAATTGGCGAGAAAGACTCGGATGTCCTGCGTGAAACAAAAAGAAAGAAAGATAAAAGCCTCCAACAAACAGAAACAATAATCTCAGTCGTAAAAATCAGTTTCAGTTCAAAAGAGTTAATTATTATGTAATTTTCACCATCAACTTCCATGGAATTTATTGGCATATATTTATAACTATTAACAATATATGGTAATGTAATTGACACCCTGAATCTCTGTGTTTCATGTTTATTAAAAGCAAAAAAAGGAGAAAAAAAAAGTGTCGGGCATAGAAACAGAAAATACCAGATGGAGAGTCCTGTGGATATAACTGGAGGACTTCCCATGAACTAAACATTCACTTCAGGCAAACGAATAAGAAATGTTTTGAAAAATTATTTTGATTGATTTTCTTTATTTCCTTTCCATACTTACTAGGTTACATTTAGGTGATTGCATTTCATAGTTAGGTAACTCTCCCATCTTTTATTAGGGATCTTGAGAATAAAATGGAGTAGGTTTTCTAATTATAGAGGCTTCTGAATATTAAGTTGAATTGATATTGAAGTTTCCCTCCAAATTCTCTCTTTCAGCCTATTTGCTAGTTGTGCATTCAATATTCAATTCCTTAATTCAGTTGGTCAATATTCAATTCTCAACTTCAAAAAGTAAGATTGCACACATTATCTAGCAACATTAGAAAAAATCTGTATTACAATAAGTCATACATGTAAGAGCCCCATATCTATTTTAAGTTCAACTAGGAATTTAATTCAAAGTTAATTCAGAATAAAGATTTGTAAAATAATGAAATAACAGTAATAAAGTTGTCAAGGCATAAACAACAGGTTACAAATAACATTTTCTTTGCAGACCATTTTTGAATCCCCAGTTCCAAATCTGAGGAAAAAAATCATAACCGATTATTTAAAATCATCAAGCAAAACACCCAAGGTGACAAGCAAACACCATAGAAACATGTCTTGTGCCCATATATATGTTTGTTTGTGTATTTATGTATTTATACATCTGATTATGATATAATGATCTCAACCAAATCTTGATTCCCATAATTTCAGACAGGTTGAAGTAGGGAATATGAAAGAGAATATAAAAGTTAGCTGAACTTGCCTAAAAGATTCAGAGGACATAATAAAATTGGAGAGTAACAGCACATCGTCGGGATGAAGAGATGTCTTTTGGGCACTAAAAAGACTGATAACCTGCATTTAAGTTTCAACTGATGATGTTTATGACTGGAAACCACCACTGACAACTTGGTTAATTACACTTGTAAAGGAGTTCTTGTGACTGACAAAAGATGGTAAAACAAGAACTTCAGAATTAGAAGGATGACCTTGTGTCTACACATTAATATTGCAAACAAGACTCCTGAATCAGCTATATCTTGCAAGATCAAACCTGCTGCTTGCCTTGTTGCATAAGCAAGGGGAAGACAGGTATATGCATGGAGAAAAGTGGCAGGATTCCTACAACAGAGATGTAACTAAGTTTTAGTTGTAAATTATAGAGAGTTGAACTACAAAAAAACATAAATATGTAATTGACAGTTAAGGAACATTACATTTGGTCTCAAAAGGCAATCGTATGACCTCACAATCAAACAATTGACATCAAAATCAGCAAGATGCTTCCAGTTATTAAGCTAAAAGGCTAACTTATATTCAATTGGTAAGTAACACAAATTTCAAGCAGAAATTACAATGTCCACTACATAATAATTTATAAACATCTAAAATAATGTGGGTAGCTCTATTCTTCCCTCTGGTCTATAAAAGTGACAGTACAAGTCGTGATAGACAAAACCAGGAGGAAGAAAACTACCACTATTGAGAAAGAGCACATTGGTTGCACAACCTTCCATGCAAAATGTTTAATAATAGACGGATTCTTCAAAATTAAAGCCAGTTAATGAAAAAATCATGGAAGGAAGGGGCAGGACATATGGTTTCGGATATTAGAATCTCTTGATCAGATTGGGAATTTCAGCACGAGTAATAATATGACTAGTAAACTAGCTAGATGGACGGATTGTACCCATTATATATGATGAAGGAAAAGGAAAATGATGCAGAAACTAAAAAATAAGAATTTTATTAGTTAATAAAGTGATGTTCTTACTACAGTCATAGTCCAGAGACTAAGAAGTACTCACTATCTAGAGTTGATTATTAACATCTATCAAAAAGAGTTTTTCTTGTAGCCCACAGTTAACAAGCTCTAACACCTAATATACTTTGCCCAAAATGCGTGCGTGTGTGCATGTAGAGATAGAGATACAGAGAGATCAGAACTGTTTGGACTAACGACAGATTAATAATGACTTAGATGGAATAGCTGACAAGGCTTTATTAATACTGCTTTTATTGAAACTAGATTATCAGTCCAAAGAGAATAACGATGTACCAACTGAAAGAATGGATGAGAGAGGAGAAGACAACATCTGTTCCTCCAAGTAAATGTGTCATATCAAATCTGGGATTCTTCTCAAAACATCTATTCACAGACTTTGTGAGGATAAGTATCATCTGCATTTAAATCAAAGAAAAATAAGTAAGTTAACACATCCATCAGAAGTGAATCTCATCAAATTAAATAGGCATGAAATGGAAAAAATTGGTAAGAGCCTCTGAAATTACATGGATGCGTTGCCCAACTAGAAAATGTATTTGAAAAAAATATATATAAAAAGGGTAATATGCTACCTGACCATAAAGGAGCTCCAATTGTCCCCTTAGTGACTCATAAGGCTCTTCTGTGCAGCTAATGCAAACTAAGTAAATTGGTCCTTTCACAAGAAACACTACCTGAAATTCAAACCTCACATATCTGAAAAAATATGATAGCGCACTGAAATACAAGCCAAAAATCCTACATAAGTATGGTGTTGAACTCTATAGAAGCTTCCTATTTAAAATAGTTAGCATTAACCAGCTCTACAAAAGATTTGTCCAAGTAGGTAACTATTTAGCCCCTATTTGAGCCCCCATTATAGTAAGAAAATGTATTTTGATTTTTTGAAGACTGTGGTTAAAATAGAAGGAAAATTTTTCGATTTACATGTAAAATTATTTTATGGGAGAATGTGTGATTGAAAATGAGTTGAAAAAAAAAATGAGTTTTTGAAAAAATGGGGCCAAACATAGGCTTAATGTTAAAAGAAGAGGCATGATGCCACTCTACACAAATAAGTAACTACAAATATCAGAAGATAAACTAACCTGGTGCTTTCCTGCTCTTACAAATTTAACATGATCGCCCCTGAAAATGTAGCGATGAGGCAAAATAATATACAAGCCGATAGAAAAACAGCAAAATGAGATGATAGCAAAAGAGCTGCATGAACAATGTACCCATTTTCCACAAAGGAAATGATGGCTTGCAAAGTTGCAGAGAACCCAGCTAGCTTGTGTTCATCCCCATATCTTTAACTCAATTGCAAAAACCAAACAAAGATTATGATTCATAAATGAAAGTCATAACCAAATGCTAGAATTGAATAGATACAATGAATCATCACCTTTCAATACAGGAAAAAATGGAAATCAATTTTGCTGTATGGCAAAAAGTTCAAGAAACCAGTGATGCATACCTAGAATATATGGGTTTCCCGGAGTGACTCAATATAAAGAAGTGTTTCTTCCTTTTTCTCCATGTAATTGAAGCATCATCCTGCATTTTATTAAATAGTCAATCAATTTAGGACACAGCAGCTGTCATGGACCACCATATACCTAATTAGTTAATTGGTGTGATCCCAACAGTGTACAAGGCTTACGAATACAAAAAACCGAGAAAATATAGCATAAATCAACAATGGATTTTGCTCGAGCAGAAAACAAGAACTGGCCATATAAAAGAGTGCAACAAATAATCTCTGAATTGGTTCAAAAATAAATAGGCAATTAGAGTAGTTAAAATAATGGCCATCTTCCTCAATTTTTACACCGTTTTTCAATTTTATCCAAACCTTTGTTTCTTGACATTACTCATCTCTGTGAAACTACCAACAATGCAAAGGGGGAGAGGGAAAAACGAGAAGAGGAGCAAGGTTCTACATTGTGAAGATGGCGGCTTCAATATTAGGGTTGGAACCAAGTGAAT
>CAIGRO010063061.1:6512-23724 GCA_903798355.1 Fraxinus baroniana
TTTTTTTTTTTTTTTACAATTGGTTATGAAATTGGTTTCCATTGCAAAAAAAAAAAATGTGGAATTCCATTTTCCCACCAAAAAGGTGGGAAAACAAATTCAACCAAAAAGTGGAAAAAGTGGACGTGTGAGCCAAAGAAGGAAAATGAATTCCATGGAAAATTTAGCATATCAAAAGATGGAATTCCATTTTCTATGGAAAAAGTGTGTTATCAAACACATCCTAAATGAATCAGAGTTCATGCTACAAGTTTTACAAACAAATGAATTTCCCAACTTTAAATAAAGAAACAAAAATCTTGTACCAGTCTCCTTTTTAAAAAAATTCTACCAGCAGAACACTTATTCTGTCAACAATTTACAAATGCCATCCCTCGCAGGAAACAAATCACCGCGAGAACGATAACTATTACATCAACTAAAGTATTTTTTGACACGACATTTTTACATAATAAGAATTATAATCACAAAAAATAATCAGATATCGCACTCTAAGAACGCGGAGTGTTCCTTCTACAGTAATATGCTGCTGCCAGTTTTGTAAGGTGAAATTACTCAGAGAAGAAGGCAGGTCTCTGGTTGAGGTTTGAGCAGTTGCTTGACTTGCTGTTGGGACCAGAAAGCGTGTGCTGTCAAGACTCTATCAAGGAGCTCCTGAGGCACAGGTTCGCCTCGTCTTTGCTGAGGGGAGATTCTTGCTGTGTGCACCAACGTTTTCCACTTATCCTGAAAAAGAATGATGTTACAATTGGAAGAAAATATAACAGTAAGCAAATAGTAACCATTGGTTGATTGAAGATGACACCAAATTTAATGGAAGAAATGTGGAACGAGCGACTTTACTTTCAAGAACTCTATTTTTGACCTCTAAATAATCAGAAGGTTACGATTTTATGCAAGAGTAACATTTTCTTACCTTCAAATCCACATAAGTTCTATGTTTTGCATTATCGAAAGCTCTTAGCTTAACATCACGCCATCTGCAGAACAAAAGTATGTTATGCGAAGAGACCAAAACAAAAGAAAAGAAAGCAAAATTGTCAAAGCACATATGACATAACTTTAGAATAATAGCATCGAGACACGAATCTTAAAGCACAACATCTGTCACAAAACTCTCTGAAAGTAATTTGTTTGTTAGAAAAAAAAAATCATATTATTTCCTCATAATTCCATCATTAGGTCATCACACTTGCCATTCATGTTTTTTGCACAATTCTGCAGTACGTTTTGATGGAACATACCTTCCCGTTCCAAGCTTCTCAACTGCCTGAACCAGTGCTTCCACT
Source organism: Fraxinus baroniana (assembly GCA_903798355.1). Classification (NCBI taxonomy): domain Eukaryota; kingdom Viridiplantae; phylum Streptophyta; class Magnoliopsida; order Lamiales; family Oleaceae; genus Fraxinus; species Fraxinus baroniana. The sequence continues at coordinate 7,802 of CAIGRO010063061.1, forward strand.
TCAGAAACGGTGAATGGTCTACGGATTCGGCGTTGTGCTGACTCAGAATGCTTGGATTTCCTCACGGGAACTATAGCTAGTGCCTCTGCTTTCATTGGAGGAACAGAAACTAGTTCTTTTGAACCTGTTGTTTTTTTCCAAAAACATTGTGAGGAAAAGGAGATGAATCACAATTACTTAAAATGAAATTGCATATTTTAGTTCCTGTAGGATTTGACAGAGTATCCAAATTACCCTGCAGATGAGCAATGTGACCTACATTGTGCGTAGGAGGATACCTGGTGGCAAAGCATGGTAAACTATCAGCAGCAAGAAAAGATACTGAAGTGGTTAATTTTGATACTTCTGGAGGACTTCATCGTCCATTGGACAACATAAGCAATAGTTGTGAAAATTTGTAGTTAAAATGGTTGTCAGACCAGAAAGAAGACTCATATACCATGGTAGGCAGTATGACCAGCCAAAGAATGTAAATACTTTTTGGACAATGAGAATACCTTGCTAGTGGTTGAGTATCACAAGGACGTTCAAAACTACGATCTTCTAGACATAAGGGAGGTTGATTATGAGTAGGCTCGAGGGTAAAACCTAGAGAATCCAACTTTTTGTTATCATGAGAAATCCCAGTCTGCAACAAAGTTTTGTTATCGTCTCTAATCTTCTTTCCCTGAAGAAGTACACCAACACGTAGTCCACCACCAAGTATTTCTGTCATTGCTTCCATAACTGTCCTCTGCAGCAAACATGTAATAATGAGTTATATTACTGAAATCTTGTGAATATGAACTATATTAACTGTGACGAACAGAAATTATTGTAGTGGTTAGAGATTCAGAATGTCAAGTTCATGTATAAGAGCACTAAGCAAGTCTTGGCAGTACATGAAGTTGATCTCATGGACTTTCGGACACAATCTCCTCATTTGCCCAATTACATTTCCTAGATGTTAAAGTGAATTGTTCTGATGAATCTTCCTTTGAAATTCTAACCCAACACATCACTTCTATATTTGAAACAGGGTTTAATAGAAAGTATGAGATTCCACATCATCAATCCAGAGAATCATGACTTAATAGCCTCACAATGATTTTCCTCCAAACAACAAAGCCAGAATTAAAAGGCTAAAATTTTCCATAGAACAGCCAGAGTTGATATTCAAATACCTTGAGAGAACCAACAGTTGTAGATTCAGGAACCTCAATAAATAGCTCCGGAACCCTAAAAGACTTGATCTTTAGCTTCACTGAGTAAAAGGAAAAGTATCTCCACATGAGAATTTCTTTAAATGTCAAGACACTTTTCAAGTCATACGAGTAAAAATGAACAATTCCTTGAATTGTTCTCATACCATGGGAATTCCTTGACTGGAAGGAAGCACGTTCACCACTTAAAGAAGCTGGAGTCGTTGAAACTGCATTTGGTGTCAGATCATCAAAGCTGATGTAAATCATCTCTGAGCAAAATTCAAGTCATCTGCATATCAATTGTACGTGTGTTTTGTGCTTGCTGATGAAAAATTACCTCTGGGCAGAGATGGACCAGAACCTAATGCAGTGCCAGCGGAGCCATTCTCAGGCACGCTACATATATCATCACTGCTAATTCCTTCATCAGAATTAGACACTGAGCTGCAGTAAGAAAACTTCCGTTTTTTGAAAGGATAATCTCTTTGAGATCTCTGGCGCTTATAACTTTTATTACTATTGAGGTAATTGCATCTTTCTGCATCAGAAGACATGAAAAAACCAACTGATTATGCCATACAGATTGCTTGACCATATCAACTCAAACGATAACCATGTAAACTAAACAATCAATAACTCACGAGAATTGTAATCCTTCAAATTTGTAGTTGGTTTCAAATATTTAGATGTCAACAACTTCCTAGTTCTGCAATCTCCAACATGTGGTGGTGGCCTAAAGGCCTTATTTGTGGAGCTCGGTTTTGTGCACCCAGAAGACTTTTCGTCATCGTCTCTAGTAACTAACTTTAAAGCACCCTGCTTAACTGGGAAAGAACCACAAAGAATTTGTTCGCTGCAAGATGGAAACTTTTGACTATCAGCTGAACTAACTAAAGCAGAAGGTTTTCTGTTCCAAGCCTCTGAATGCCGCACATTGCATGTATCAGCCCGATTATTTATTGCCAAATTCCTATTATTCGGGCACTCAATCTTTATCTGTTTTTTAGTTTCACTCTCTAATCTACAAACAGAAGACTCAACATCTACCGGATGAGGAAAAATTCCAAGTCGAAGCTTGCAATCATCGTTGATCATTGGTTCTGCAGAACAAACCTTTTCTGAGCTCTCAGAAGTTATTGCAGATGCAGGCCTCGAACATGCATCATTCTGGCAATGTCCAAGTTCATTTGCATGAAAATTTGAATTAGGAGCTTGTGATACAATTTCTGTAAATAAAAAGTTTCTTTCACAGCTATCTTGTACACAAGATTTTTCTTCCAAAGGCTTATTTTCATCATTTTCTCCTTTCCGGTCAGAACCTTCCACAACTTCAGGTTGCTCCTTATCAGAAGATGTATCCACAGATTTTGGAGAACAGTCACCCTCCAGCAGTAACTTGCCAGCTACAGTAGCCAATAAGTCAAATGCGCACATCTTCTGGACACAATCTTTCCTCCTAAATTCACACCTCCTCTAAACCGAATGGCAATGAAACAAGTATAAATAGAGTTAGTTCCTCAGAACAACGTCATAAAAGGAAAAAAACAAAATTAATGGTGTTCCATTAGATCTAGGATTACCCTTGCTGATCTGGCAGCGCGTGGTGTGGGAGGCACCTGATAGCCGTTAAATCCATAGTCTAACCTTTTCAGCAACACCATATTTCAGAAACCATACCAAAAAAATCATAAAGCAGGGATCTTTGACATTCTTTAATCTAGTTTACAGGCTAAAATTTAATATCAAGGCTCGTCCGCAAGTCACATATGACAGAAGGCTCAAGTACAGCCAATCCTGTAGGTGAAAAAAATCAGCAATGTGGGTAACTTAAAACAGTATTAAGTTTAGGTTATTCGAGTTAATTATATCCAGTGGGGCAAAATGGTAAAAAAAAGAGTAACATAACGGTTGCCACATGGTTGAAACCATTATGATTAGTTTTGTCCCATAGTCGAACTGACTAGATAACATGCAAAGAGCAGGTAATGCAACTAATTTCAAAAAGAAACACGTGGTAAACAGAATCTGGCGTAAATAATAACAATTATATGGGATCATAAATGAAACCCACCGCAATCAAGAATCCACAGTTATTACCTATACCAAGATCAAGATGACTCCAGCAGTTAGTGCAAAATTCATTTTACTAGATAAATGTCCATCATTTATAAGCACGAAGCTCCATCTTGATGCCTAGTGATAGCTTTGTTTGTAAAATCATCCAGAATTTCATGAAAGGAAACCAAAATGTCTTAAATGGACAATGTAGCTGTAAAAACCGTATCACTGCATTCTATAAGAATTTCCATGCATACCTCTCAGATCACAAATTGCCATGAGATCCAAGATCACATGCTAATAATCCAATATTTCAGCAACAAAAATTCTTTCCAATTTTCCCAAACATGATAAATGCTTACTATGTAGATGACCAAAGTTATATTGGATCAACGTGATCGGTGATCCAAATAAAGTCAATACACCTACGTGGAAGAAAATAATAAAAAACTTAAACTCTTCAAAGAAGATACTACAAAAACACAAAATTAACCAAAAAGTCAAATGTGGTTTATTTCAAACAATTCTAAATACGTTTTAACTCTTTCCATTAAAGCAAAAGAATGACTTAAGGAGGGAAACGAAGAGTTAAAACCCCTCATTAAACCCTGATGGACTGGATCCCAAAGCTCTGTACAAAAAAGGAACTATTTTTCATGCATCGATAGATTTTTAAAAAATAAAATTAAAACACATGCATGAAGATGACCTGGAAGCTAAGGGACAGAGATCAACACAGAGCCATCTTGAAAACTTCGAAAAATTGTAACTATAGGGAAATAACTTAAATGAATGGGTCTCGATCATCTTTCAGACTTTAAAGAACTAATGGTTTGGACTCGACACTTCTTCTGGAAGGAAAAAAAAAAAAAAAGACTTTGCATGTCAAAATTCCAGATCGACCATAAAATACAAAATGGATATAGGGTATGCAATTCTATATCAAACGAGACTAAAAACCCAGAAAAAGTAAGAAAAAAAAGGAAAATGACCTGTTTGGTTGTAGAAGGACCTTAAAGAAGATAAGAAAAACAATTCCCTCCACCAAACAAAAAATAGAAAAGAAATACCAAATATCAAACTTTACTAGGCATAATTTTGATCATCTCACCTTTGAGGAAGGGATTTATGTTCCATTTCATCCAAAATCCACAAAATTTGCACATAAAACAAGTTCCTGTAGAATTCGCCTTGAATTGGACCAACAGGTCAGATAATTTTTCAAAAAACAATTTTCAATGTAGAATCTGGATATTCCATTTTCACTACAGGAAGGTCTCTAACCCATTTATCTTTCTCTCATAATTTTTCAAAACCCTGTGAAAACCACCCATCTACCATCGCTTAAACCCCAACTCTTATACCATTGATCCTTGTAACTGGACCAATCGGTAGAAGCCAAACTAGTGACCGGCTATACAATGTTGCGGAAAGGAACTGCCTTAAGAACTATTCTTTCGCGGGTATGGGATACCGCCACGTGGCGACAGATTGGTCCTGTGGTTAAAATTCATTTCCACCCTCGAGAAAATCGTTGGGTCACTAAGGGAGGGAATTTTCTTTAAATTTCGTGGGTGTTTATTTTTTATTTTTTATTTTGATATAATTAATTTGTGGGAAAGATTTGTTTGAAATTTTATTTCCCATTTTTATGGTGTGCTTTTTCAATGCCACGAAAATCCGAACTGTGAGGAGCATTGTATAAATGTCATAACCCCTAAAACTCATCTCTAACCAATAATTTATCTGGTTCAACTTTAACTTAGCATCAACATTAGAGTTAAACCCTTTTTTTTTAAAAGAAAAATATACACTCGTCCACTTATGGCATGCTTTGTGTACTGATTGGACAACCCTTAATATAATTAAATAAAAATATTTTTGATATTTCTTCATCATTTCATATATTTAACCGTATTAAATTCTCATAGTTTATACGAGTAAAATTCCGCTATATACGTGTAGCATCATCCATCCCCATGAGACAAATGAGAAGGGTTTAATCTCTTGTGTACACCGTTATGTACACAGCTTTATTGATCTGACACCAAATGCAGTTTCATCCCCATGAAACGATGAATAATTATAGTAGTTACAATTTGAAAAATGCCCACGTACATGAAAAATTCAACAGGGTCAAAATGGGGGACATCTTCAATGTGATTTAATATTTGAAGCATGTGCATGTAGATCTAGTTCCATTAATTTTTTTTTTTTTTTCTTATTTTCTATGTTTGTCTTCCCATAAGTTGGCAAAGATCCCTCTCCCACCTCCTTCAAGATCCAAATCACAAATTAAAATACTACAAGGTATTTTAGTCATCAAACATTTACATAAAATAAATATAGAAAAAATTACACATGGAATTCACAACCCTATTAGGTCCCTAACCAAACATTTTGGAAACTTCAATCCTCCAACCATTCAATTTTTAACATTCTTAGCCTCTCGCAGTTTTTCAACTATTAAAGGAATTTTGGTTTCTTTTTCTTTTCTTTTTTAGTAGATGTAAGGGTAATATCATCATTTCACTAAGAAATTGAATTTTTAAACAAAGATAAAGGTAAAATTGTCTAATGACACTCGATAGTTACTCATAGATTGAGGACTTGCTTGTTGCATTTATAATACATAGGGAACCCAAACAATAATTTTGCCTAAAATATAACAATTTACTTATGTACAGAAATTGACAAGAATACTCACATGTGGGTTCAGCAGAAATGTTTATGTACATGGGGTGGTGGGGTGGGGGGGGGGGATTCAAAATAGTCTCCACTCTCCATGATAAGCCGATCAAATATATGTGGCCAATGGCTACATCACAGGCCACGTGGGACGGAAAAGCATAATCCTATGTGGCATATGCATAGCCCTTTATTGGGTTCTTTTTTATTCAAATATTATCCCACAAATAAACTTTTTAAAATTAGAAAAAGTAAGAGGGGGACAAACGGAGGTGATGGCGATAAGGCGACGTTGATACCATAAAGCCAATGAGATAACGGCATTAGAGACGGAGATTGAAGGACAGTGGATAGTGGGCCCTTCTTTTATCATTTGAAGGCTGAAGCTGTCAATGACGCCAACCAACACTTTCGTTCATTGGTATTTTCATTAAGGAAAACAGAAGTGGAGATCCTTAAACTTTGACTTGTGTTGCATATTGCTCCCCAATCTTCAATATGAAGCATAAAAATCCTCAATCTTTCAATTTAGTAGTACTTGTGTCCTCAATGGACAGTTTTACCTTTGGCTTTAATCTAAAATCAATTTTCTTTTTTGAAAAGATGATCTTATCATTTTCTATAAATAAACAAAAACTAAATAAAGTAACAAAAAGCAAAAATAAAGACAAAAACAGAAGAAAAAGAAAAAGAAAAAGAAAAAAAAAACCATATATAACATTTTAATAAGTGAACTTATATCTGATTTCAATTTTGAAAATTTCCAAAGAAAGATTAGGATGAGATCGTTTCTTATACGTAGAGCTAGAGAGACAAAAGTTCAACTTAACATGATGAAGGTAATTGGATAGATTTCAATCGTGTATTCTTATTCATAATGCTCTTAAAATTTTAATTTTTCTCGAATAAGAAGGGACAAAGTTTTATTTCCCAATTCAGAGGTAGAAAGTTCAGTGAACTAAGGAGTTCGCAAAAAAAATTAAAAATGGTTTAGTTTGGATAAGATAAGATGATTAATAAATAACTCTAAATAGAAAGTTGGGCATGACTCAAGGACTATCAAATTGAAAGACTAAGGATTTGAACGTTACATTTTGAAGGTTGAAGCTCAAAAGTGCTACACTGGTCGAAGTGGGGACCGCTACTGATATTTGCTGTTGTTTTTTTTTTTTTTTTTTTTTTATTATTACAATTATTGCTATTACATGTGTTGTGACAGTTAACTTGCAATGTTCAAGGCATGGTTTTGTTTTGTTTTGTTTTGTCCATGTAATACACAGACAGAAAGAACTGTGGCTGTTTCTGAGATCGGCTGGCCGATATAGGATTTAGCCCATGTTTGGTACACATTTTCATTTTTATTTTTTTACTCATTTTTAATCATATATTTTTCAATAAAATTATATTTTTCATCACATCAAAAACTTTTCCTTCTTTTTCAACCACACATTCTCCATGAATCTACTATTCCAAAATTCATTCTCCCAAAATAATGTGGCTCAAATACACGCTTAAAAAGTAATTAAATTAGTACTCTATTTATTTAGAACATGTTTGACGCTGATCTTTTGTAAGTCGATTTTGTGAAAAAATGTGTTTTTTTGGAAAGCGTGTTGTTAAAAATAAAGTTATAGATCCACCACCTGTTAAACTATTATATTGGAAATATGTCTGAATAAAAATAAATTTAAAATACGAGTTTCAAAGAATGTATCGATCAAGAACTTAAAAAATTCAACAAGTAATCTATTAGACACTATCTGAATACAGTTAATGATTGGCGTTACCATGAGACACAACTATATATGTGATCTGCAATGATACTATGTATGTTTGGTTTCAAACTCCAGTTCGACCAGGAGGAGTACGTTTGATAATGTTTCTTGAATGATCCACATTTCAGGGTCAGACGTTGATAAGCACATTGAACTATCCATGTGACTTAGAGCCCTCACAACGATAGCTTAAGCATGGCCATAGAGTTTTTCAATCCAAATAATAATAATTTCAACTCGTATGTGTGGTAAAATATTTCTTAGATGGTGGATTAAATTGGTGATAATATTATCAAATCAATATATGTTATAATTAGGTGAATTCAACTCTAACCTCAAATCAAATGACATTTAGGATAGGATACACAAAATTCATCATTTTCATAGCACGTGACAACTGATATTCTTGATAAATAGCACATAATTTTTTATTTTATTGGATATTCAGTCGACAAATCCGCCGCACAGAAGAAGTTCGTGGGAGAAAAGCCTACTGCTTTAGTTTTGTAATTTGTAATCTATAAAACTGGCTAAATAAGTAATCAAAAATTTATTGATTTATAAAATTTTTAATTTGTATATCTTCGACTTTATTAAAAAGTTACTAAAAATTTCATTTTTTCTGTTTAGTGAAAGTCAAACATTAATTTCAAATAGACATTCATAACTACTATGATTTTGTTATCTACATATTTTGTGAAACTCATTATTCTTTCTCCTAAAACGTTACTAATAATTTTAGACGAAGAAATTATTTGTATCAATTGAATCGGTAAACTTCAATTTTAGTTTTAGGGCATGTTCGGTAGAGATTAAAATCGGATTAAAATTGAAAAATTAGCCGTTATTGTTGACTTTTATCAGACGAGTGAGACTCAATAACCAATGGCAGACCCAGCACCTGGCTAGCCCCGCGGCCGCCCGTAATGGGTCCGCCCGAAACTTCAGGCCATCCACCGGAAGAAGATGGCGCTGGAGACTTGGAGCTGGACTGGCAGGGAAGATGGAAGCAGGGAATTTCAGATTATTTTGGGCCTTATTTGAAAAAAAGGCCCAATTAGGCCAATCCATGGCCATGGGTTTTGCTTGAATTTTATTAGCCAATGCCCCAAATCCAATAGCCACAACATTTGACAAAACCAATTAACCAATCCAATTTCCAAATATCATATTCTGAGCAGTAGGCGAGGAGGCGAAATTAACAGAGAGTTTTTGGGCGATTAGGGCGAAATTATTTTGAGGAGGACGGTGGAGGCTGGTGGCTGGAGGTTCCAAGTTCCGGCTTTTGAGGGTGAAATTATTTTGAAGAGGTTCCGGCTTCGTGACTTCATCGCTTCTAGTTCTCACTTCTTGGCTTCTCTAGTTCTCCTGCGTTCTGCTACGGTTCTATCTGCCTGAGGAGTGAGTGAGGTATTTATTTGAATTTGCCTATTTGCTATGAATTAATCAATTATGAGAAATGACTAAAAGAGAATTTATGAATTTTTTTTTTTTGTGCATTCTTAGACTTGTCTGTTTTTATTCCTTTTTTTTTCCAGCTTTCGTTAATTTGTGAATTATGAGAAATGAGAATTTATGTTATGTAATTGATTTATTGTTTGAGACTATGAGTCAATACATAAAATTTTGAATTGTGTTTGAGTATTGTGAAATGTGAATTGGGAATTTTCAACTATTACGATCGTTGATCATCGATCACCGGTCAACGATGTAAAGTCTCCACCCATGCTGAACCATAAGGCTGGATTCGCCTCTACCAATAACGGCTATATTTTCAATTTTAATTGGATTTTAAGCACTACCAAACAAGCCTTTAATATTGTAATTTCATTAAAAATTCAGCGACCATTGTATGAAATTTAACCCCAGAAAATGCATAAGACAGATTAACTGGGACGACAACAAGGCAAAATTGTCGAGAATTTCTACGAGGCAAAGCGGAGATTTTCGTGAGGCAAGGTCGAGGCCGAGGCCCCATCCTCTATCCCGCCATGGATTTCCATGAGGCCAGATGGACGGGACTGGTCCATTTACTTGTGTATTTATTACACTATGACGTAAATTCGTGACCTATAGCATGGAAGGAGGGGAAAAAATAAAAGGGAACAACCTTTAAGGGTGTGTTTGATTGCAAATATGAAACTTGTAATGGAAGAAAATAAGTTCTATTTGCATAAAATTGTTATGCTTAATTTTCCATAAAGTTTGAATTTTTGAGAAATGTGAATTGTCTAGAAAATAAATACCTAGGCCCTCCCCCTCCCCCACCCCCCAATAAAGAAAATGTTGCCTTGTTTTTGTGAAAAACATGGTCATGTGATTAACTTTTTGAAAAAGATTTTTCAAGAAAAAAAATGCCAATAAAACACTTCAAAAGTAAGAAAAATAACATTGTCCATTGAAAATAAAGTCAATCAAACACGGCCATTAATTTCAACAAGAGACTAATGGAAAAACTCTGTTTGGCCCTCATATATTATAACTTAATTCCTCCAACTTATTTTCAACAACACATTTAATGAGACTCACAAATTTTATCAACTCATCAATCACATTGTATTTCACCAAATTTTATCAAAATCTATTAAAAAATCTAATTTTTATCCAAACAAAACTGGAGCTTAGGGTGATTTCCCAATAAAAAATTTTAAAAGACACTAAACAAAATACATATAAGCATTGAGGAGAAATTCTGTGACATAACACCACAACCAATATTGTGAAATAACATTACAATGTGTATTACCCACCAGTTCTACATTTCACCAAAAAAGTAGCCCAAACAATGCAACAACAAATAGAGGATTATCTTAATCCTCGGACAAATTACCATACTGCCATGGATTAAATTCTATTGACTGAACATCATCTAGTACGATTGCGTCTGAAGTATCAACAGTGTTTCGATGCTCTGTGTACTTGCCATTGAAACGATATATTTCCAACTCTCCCCATGGCGTCGTTGTAACTTCATCGGTCATATCAAACCATTTTGGCTTAAAATTATCGCCTTTTGCTTCTCTGTCTCTCTTTTCAGCTCTCTGTTTCTCCTCCAAACTAGAAAGATGTAAACACAGGATTGTTACATGATATAACCCGCAATATCAAAATATATAAACAACGAAGATAATGAGATAAACATTGAATTGAGAGGGCAAAGGGCCAAAGCACAGAAAGGATCCAAAATTGAAAAACAAAAAGTGCAACTTCCCATATACAAACAAAAATGAAAATAGACTAACTAAAACAATTCAATCCAACCAACAAGGTTATGATAACAATGCATTGGCCTCAGAAAATTTTCCGAGGTTCCAAAACCTATCATGTTGTACTTGAAATATTCATGTAAAGGAAACTTCTATTGAAAGATGGTTAGGAAAATAAAAGATATTATCAGAATGCAGAAAATTAACATGGAAAATAGAAAAATGCATTAAAGAATAGGAATGTATCTTATTTTTTACTCAACATTTCTCAAGGTGCTGAAAGCAAACACAGAAAAATGCCAAAAAGAACAGCAGAAAATGGTAAAAGGCCCCCGTGATTAAACCAGACATTATATAATCCAAGATGTCCTCAAAAAGCATAACAAAACTCTAAAATTAGTAGATCTTAAGGGGTCGAGTCTAAGGCTGTAAAAAAGCACTTGCTGTCTTATATAAAGAAAATGGAGAAACTAAGTTCTTAAATTGAGTTTGCAGAACTCTTTTTTAGCAGTTTGGGATTGAGAAAATGAATATTAAGGAGTGCTGCAATTTGTTATTCTATGGATTCACCATATAATTCAAATTGGTAATGCAGTCAATCAAAACATTAGAGATGGATTCCGAACTATAAAACTTAGGAAACTATGATAATGATAGCATATATGACCATAACCAACCCTTGATGATTCAAATACTTGCCAATTATTTATGTTCAAGTAATTTAGAACCAGCGATGGATTTGTGTATGCGGAAAGGAGGAATGCACACATGTACACCTACATTACATGTAAATAGTTGAATAGAGAGAGAGAGAGAGAGAGACCTGCTCTTTTCAGCACCAGCTTTGGAGAGGTCACCCTTCTCAAGTGCCCATCTATCAGGACGCAAACGGGAATCTGATGCCAGCAACTTCTTGGGAGCAGTGTCAAAGCTGTTTAATTTATGTGCAAAGTAGGTATACTGAAATTTGTCATTTGCTGGAGTTTCTGCGATGTGCCAAACCTGCTCAAACATTTCTAGTCACCAATCCCCCAGCCAGGCAAGAATTAGCAGCTAAGCTAGTATGCTTAAATACCATATGGACTTCCCATGGTTTTAAAGCTTTTTATGTGAAGTATAAACATTTAAACTATGATAAGAAATCATCTATAAAATATCTAAAAAGTTCAACAGTCATACGGTTCAATTTGCCAAGCCAGGATATCCATCATAGCATAAGATCAAAGCAGAATGATTCGTTTTATTACAATTAACATTATTAGAAACAAAGTCCTCCAAATACAAACCCAGATACTGGTGCGGATGGGCATGTTTTTAAAATCTCACTTACCAGAGTTCGTTCCAAGAAGGTTAGTTAAAAAAGAAAAAAACAATAGATACAGAAGTGATCGAGAAAGCCACCAACAATAGCATCAAAAAGCAGTCCCTCAGCCCCATCTTAATAGATGAAATTTTCAAATCTCTCCATTGGAATGACCCTTGATTTGAGAAAAGAACGAGTTAATACATCAACATACAGGAAATAGGAATAGCAGTCTCTAGTTCACATTGCTACAAATAGGTCGGGGCGTTCAACAGAAAATAGATTTAGAAAAGTGAATATCAGAATGTAAACAAAATAAACCTCTTTCAGTTTTGTGCCAGGAAGAGGTTCCCCTTCCGAATCACATGGTTGATAACTCAAGGATTCACTCCATTTTCCAGTCATCAATATTTTAGGTACTTCATCAGCATTGTACACATACCCATCGACCTCATACCGATTAGCTCTGTAACAAAAATAATCTGTTGACATCAAAAAACAGTTGGGAACCTGACAAGCATAATAAAATTTCTGACTGCATAAGAATAAGGAAACTAAATAAATGTACACAGCCTCAGAAAATACACACAAAAGGAGGAAAGAGAAAGAATTAATAAAGTAGATAAAAAGCCTAATCAAATCAAAAGGGCAGTATTTCTTACTTCTTGATTGGTGTGTATCAAGTTTGTTAATTATTATTGCTGGAATTGATTACCAAACAAGTTAGTTGGGGGACTAGCAAAGTCTCAAAAAGAACTTCTAACTAAAAGCACCAGACAGAGCTACTCTTCCGGCAGTCGTAAAGATAGCGAAGTAGAAAAATCATCTCTAGGGAAGTCAAGAAAGAAAGGTGAAATGAGGAGCAACATACCCAAACCAACCGCAAGGTTGAAAATACAGAACAACTTTGTCCCCAGTAGTCAAGTTTGTCATGACCATTTCTCCAGGTGAATCCACCCAGGTTCGTCCAAATATCAAATTGTTAACCTTTGTAGGAGGTGGAACTAAATCTAGAACAACACCATCTCTTTTAAGAGTCACTCGTGTTCTGCATTAAAAAAAATGATTAGACTATAAAGTTTGTTTAGAAATTCAACAAGAGGCAAATAAATTAATTTCAACATGGAGAAAAGAGTAAGATCAACAGCGAATCGGATATGAGAATTACCAAAGGACAAAATATATTTAACATAAATGATACAAATGAGTATTTGTCATTACCTTCCAACAGGATAGACATCAACAGAGTTCCCTAAAAATTTAGTTTTTAACTTAGATGTCACGTCATATGTGAAATGCTCATTGTCAGCATGTCCAGCACTCATAGGAGGATGATGACTCACCTAAAAAATACAAAACATCAAATTAGCAAATAAAAGGAATCCAGAACTAACTACAAGCAGCATAAATAGATTCATGAAGTTAAATGTATCACGATTCAGAACCAAGAATTCAATCATGTGAGGGAAAGAAACTGCTCTTGGATAAAAGGGAAGTTTAATTATAACGTCCAACGGTTAGTTCAACAAACCTAAACTGCTTAAAAGCATGTCAAATATAAGCACCAAAGTACCCAATGTTTTCATGGTTGCTAATGAGCACTCAAGAGTGCATATTTTTTGAACTTCAAAATCAAATGCTGTTATGTGGTTATAAGCATTTATATTTGTAACTTGAATTTCTTAAAAGCTGTTAGTGCTCATAAACAATACTAAACACCCTTATCTGAACAAACTAGTGTCAATAAACAATAACTTACTTGTTCAGAAATAAATGTAATCCCTCCATGGTCAACCAGTTCATAAGTCTCTCCAAGAATTGGATTGAAAGGCTTCCAAGTGCGTTGGTAGGCAAAATAAACAGATACTGCCCACGACGCTGCATTAAAAAACACATAACTGTCACTGCATCATATAACTTTCCTCATAATTTAATTAATGAGAATCATTCCCCATCATTGAAGTGCTGACTCTATATATATTTACATCAAGAAATACTCACATGCATACACCAACCGAATGTAGGGATCATCACATTCATCTGCTTGATCCAAAAGGTACGAATATTCCATTAACTGCCATAAACATTGCATAATTAACACTATCGAGGTGCTTTAAATGATCAGATATTAAGGCAGCAGCATATTCAATGAGATTTTACAAACCTCTGCCATTTTTTGAAGCATTGTCATTGGCTCAAATATAAGGACAGGAAGTGTCACCATTGATGTGACATCAGAACCAATATATTTTTGCATCATCTTCCAATAACTATCACGTTCCTTTGAGAAAGTGAAAGATCATTCAGTATACACATATAATGACAGCAATAATTAATTTGTCTATGAAAACAGAATAGAGGATCATCAATTAAGCATAGAATAAGAAAAAGTTACCCAGTATTAAAATCAATAGAGGAACATCGGAACAACTTAAGTATATAGACTTCGACGCCAGACCAGAAGACCAATATGCCCCTTTTGTCTTTCATTTGACTTCCATCATCTACCAAGTGACTTTTATGTGGTTTTGTCATTTACATAATATTTTTATAGTTTCCAGTATTATCCAAACACTTTTACCTAGACAATTTATCGCTTATGACTAATAGATATAATGCTCTCTGATTAATGCATATTATCACTTTAATGAAACTTTATCCACATGTCAAATCTTAACCAAATTTTGTATATATATGGATGCTTAGAAAAACCGATCACCAGAATATCAATCCGTCAAACTAATACATAGATTACTTCCAAAGAGTAAGATCCCAGGCTACTTCAACTTTTTGGGACACTGCTTTTAAATACAAGACATGTACGGAAAAAATTCTTACCAAATGCGTCCCTTTCCCATATGCCAGAGATATCAAGAACAATAGTTGAAGAAAGTGGCATTGTGATTATCTAAAAGAAAGCGTATACAGTAACAAGCACACACCTCCCGTTGCCATCTTCCTCTCTGGGCTTCCTCTTCAGCATCTTCCTTGCCTCCTTCTGGATTTATAACTTCCACCCCTTCATAACCAAGCAATCTAGTTGTAGGGAGAAAAGGTATATGTTAATGAGCCTTAACCAGTGACATTATATGTCAGGAAAGTAACACTGATTCATCTAAAGTGAACCTGATGAATAAAATCAGTACAATTAGTATTTAATAGGCATTGATGAGGAAAAAAAAAACAAAAAACAAAAAGCTTGCAAAAATTATTCTTATGCACGAGTATCTGGTAGTGTTGGTCCTGTTGGAAGCAAGTGATTGTCAATCAGACAAATAAAGCACGTAAGTGCTTAGCAGTTAGCACACTTAAGGCCTTTATTTTTTATGTGTTCATTATTTCACGGAAATCAATTTCAACCAGTAAAATGTCAAAAGAAAAAACAAATAGTAAAAATAAAGAAAAAGAAAAATTCCAAATCAAAATTAGAAATAACATGAAGAATCCTATCGTTAGTTTGATCAATATAGTAAGTGCCTATTGGTTATTGCAAAGACATTAACAACAGGTGATTTAGGTAATAAAAAGCGCATCAATGGATAGCTTCTCATTAAGCAAGCTAATCCTGACCAAAAAAAAAATGAGATATTTGACTTAAAAGAACCAAGCTAAAGAAAACCTGGCTAGCTTGAAAGTTTCATAGATGAGTACACCATATAGTCTTTTTTTTTTTTTTTTTTTTTTTTTTTTTTTTTTTTTTTTATGTCCT
>CAIGRO010063074.1:0-11668 GCA_903798355.1 Fraxinus baroniana
ACTAAACTTTCAATATTTTCCATGAAAAATTATACCAATCAAACACAATTAATTACAATTCCCAGTAAAATATTTTCTAGGAAAATCAATTCCCTGTAAAACATTTTCTTTCCACCTATTTTCCACAATTGCAATCAAACGGACCCTAAAATGAATTGGCAATGTACCGGGACAACAACTCGATGTAGGCTACTCCAACTAAAAGTAGAAAGGAAAAAAATAAAAATAAAAAAATCTATGCCTCCATTTGGCAAATTTATAAATGGTTTATAAGTAGTAGTAGTAGTAGTGAGTATTATGAAATGTGTACATAATAAATTACTGTCCAAATCGAGTCTAAAACAAGTTGTCATTATTTTTGCCCATGCGAGTTCTGCCTTTTGCGTTGCCATAAGTTTGCACGAAGTTTCCAGTAAGTTATCAATTCTAGATCATGCGAAATTTGATAAGTCTAGAATTGACTTCAAAACATATCATCAAGAACCGAAGTTCAAGTTATGCTAATTTGAATCTCATGTACCCTTCTACTTGCATATGAACCCAAGATCCCCAGGAGGTTGTGCATCCCACCTTTACACAAGGGAAGGGGGTTGATCGATTTCGATTTGGCGGGGAAGTTGTTACTGTGGTCACAGCTGTTGCATGAATCATATTCTTATAGTTGTGCAAGAGAGTAAGCTTCATCTATACAAGTTTTTCTTTGGATATGGTGTTATATTTTTTCTTTGCCAATGCTGCAAGTCTTTTCCAAAGACTGAATTTGAATTTGTTTATATCAAGTTTAGTCTCCTCCAAATGCTCAAAGGACATTGTAATCTTTACCAAATGGTCTTCTTCCACAGCTATTTTGCCACACGTATCATTTAGTGTGTTTTTTGCCTACATTGTGTAAGTAGAGAAATTGAACGTGAAGAGAGTAAAACATGAATGTCAACTCTATTTTTTTGGGTCAGACACTTTCATCACATTCTTTCTTTGCATCGGATTTCGGGATGTTGCACGTTATTATAAAATTGTGAATAATCAAAGATTAAAGTTTCTTGTTTAACAATGTTGTCATCCAACGTGACGGTGCAAATCAACTTGGTGTGGCCTTTGAACTTGGTTTGACAAAATATTATTGCACATGCTTTAGATGTGCCTTGTAAAATGGTAGTTTTATTTCGCCAAATAAACAACAATAAAAAAGTTTGAAGACAAATTATATAATTTTCTGATTTTGCCAAAAAAAATTCTAGTTATATGAAACAAGAAGTAGAATATTAACTCATTCTTCTAGAAAAGTAAATTCAAAGTGATGCATCTTTTTTGTCTTGTTTATACCGAATTGTCTTGTACCGAAAAACATAATGGTTACATGCATAGCAAATGCCAAAAGTTTTACCTTTTGTCTTGTCGTCCAAAATAAAAGAAAAAAAGAAAAGAAATTGCCCGTTCTAAAGAGACTGCGCAAAAAAAGGAACGAAGAAAGAGGTATCAGCGTTCAACTATCAAGTCTCGGCGGCTTCATTAGATTTTTCATACTTCTATACGAGTTCCAACACAACTGCAAATAATTTTTCTTCTTCTTGATTTTGGGGATAATTACATCTGAGTGTCACCATTCACTATTATTAGAAGCTTGATTATTTGATTCCTCAATATTTCTGGCCATTAGATTGTATATATCCAACAGAGGGCTCTTTGATTTTCTCAACGCCTGCCTTTCACGGTATCGTTTTGTCACACGCCCTTTTTTTGTTTATTTATGTAACTGTTATTATATTTATCCATTTTTTCCCTCTGATTTCCGATTTAGGGAGTTTTATTTTGAAAATTCCATTTTGTTGATTCCTTTCAACATGTAAAGACTTTCGGCGTTGTTTTATCCTGATGATATGCCATTGCTGGATTGCAATATGGATTTCATTCAACCACAATTGGATCGAGATAAATTCCTTTTGCTTTAAAACCCAGATGCTGGATCTTCTCAATTTCTTCTCTTTTCGTCATTATTATCGATTGATCATGTTGATTTTGTATTATTCGTTTCAATGTAATTTAGAGCTGACTCATGATTATTTCATTCTAGCCCAACTATATGACCTCTCAATAACGAGCGCCATTATCATGGTCCCTTGAGATCGGCAGCCAACGGTTTTGGTTATTTTCTATACAGAACATATCAGTTGATTATTTAAATGGTTTTGTTTTCGTAATTTATTTGTGTTGTAAATTTGTAATTCTTGAATGTAGGAAACATACCTTGCCTCTCCCCTATCATGTTTCTTTGCTTTTAGAGATTTTCATTAGTATTAAATTGATCTGTGGTCTTCGTCTTGCCATCGATCTACTTCCCCAATCCTCCTATGGCTACAATTTTTGATAAACTAGTTCCAGGCTTGAAGCTGATAAATGATACTGGATGTCATGTTTATCAGAAGTGGACTCCAGAGCATCAATTATGGATGCAGTTGAATAGAACCATCAATTTCCAATATAATTTGTCTTCAACACATCATTTATCTATGGGCGAGTGGATAGTTGGGGCCTTCATCAACTTCTTCGGCAGCATTGCCATCAATTTTGGAACAAACCTTCTTAAATTGGGTCATGATGAGGTACATTAGGCTTTGCAGTTTTATCTCAAGTTGATTGCAGACAAGTGTCTTAAATTCTTCTACTTTTTCCGAAATAGCTTTACAGTGAAAATTTCTTGTTGCTTTTGTGCATTTAACCTTTTTTTTTTTTGCCATTATGTTACAGTGTAGTCTATCTATCTATATTGTATTGAGTAAATTATTAGCTGGTCATCGAGCTCAGCTCATATAATATTCATTTATAAATATCATCTTACTCTGCTTAAAACCATCTGATTTTGGGTTGGAATACTGGAGTCCTCATGAGCTTATAAATGAGTTTTAAAAGTGTACTACTAATTGGTGTGCATCATTATCATGTTGGTTCTCCCTTCCTCCCTACTTTCTACATGTACACACAAAGAAAAGATTGAAACCAAGAATAATGGCCACCTCCTTTTGCATATTGCAAATATTCATCATTCTCTTTATTGCCTGCCTTTATGAGTGAATAATTTGCAGAGAGAGAGACATTCAATGCTTAGCAGTGATGGGACGAATGGGGAGACTATTATGAAGCCCATAATTTACTTCCAGGCTTGGAGAAGTGGTAACTTCAGTTGCATATTTCTTCTTTTCGTTCAATAGTTTCAATAAAATCTTTAATCATGCACAAAATTGCAATGCTTTTCAATGCAGGCATTCTTTTTTTCATTATTGGAAATTGTCTGAACTTCATTTCCTTTGGATATGCTGCTCAGGTCAGTATGATGTAGACAAAGTGCTTTCTGGCATCAATAATTTTGGCAGATATTTATTCATCTATATATTCATCCCTTTTCCTTTTCTTTCTTTCAATCTTCTTTTCACTTTAGTATCTCAATTGCTTTGTGCAGTCCATTCTGGCAGCTCTGGGATCTATTCAATTTGTGTCAAACATCACCTTTGCCTTCTTTGTGTTAAATAAAACTGTGACTGTTAAGTATGTTCATCAGTTCATGTCTAAACTCTTAAATTTTGTCATTTCTCCAGAATGATCAAATAACATGTTTTTTTTTTCTGTTAGTTATGTTTTTCCCGACATTCTAGACGAGTCATATCATGAACTCTCGGTTCTTTTACAGGGTACTCGTGGCCACAGCCTTTATTGTTCTTGGAAACATCTTCCTTGTTGCTTTCGGAAACCATCAATCACCTGGTATGTCACAAGGTTTTGTGGTTTAACTTTGGCGAGCACCAATTTTGCCATACATATACAGATATACTTCTAAATGTTTTTTTTCAAAATAACAATCTACAAAAGATAATTGACTTTTGATGGTTGAAATTTGGGACTACATTACAAAATGTTGAGCGATCATACCTGGTTGTCCCGTAACCAAGTTATTGAGAGGAAGTGTGTTTGTGATGATGGAGTTCTAAAAAATTGTTATATGATATTAAAGATTGCAAATTTTTCCTTTTCATAATATCCACCGTAAAATATGCACACTTCGTGCACTTGAACCACTTTCAAATATTTTCTATAGCCCATGATAGAAAGGATTACGCTACACTGCATGGTGTATTTTATGATGTCGATTTAACTTGGGTGCCTCGTGTCATTAATTGAGGTACCATATGATCAGTGAAATCATTATGTCTTGAAAAGCTCATAATAAACGAATAATGTTATTTAGCATTATGATAATAGAACATCGATGATGTGGCAATCTAATAACGAGATTTAGAATTAAATTTTTATGAGAGAGAAATATGTGGGGGATAATGGGTTATCACATCACCGATGTTCCATTATCATGATAATAAATAGCATTACTCTAATGAACTTGTTGACTACCTAGAGAAAATTATACACCCTATTGATCAGGAATGTTTTGCAATTGAGAATATGCTTACCAAATGCATTGTAGGGTCACACTTCTTATTTGCCAAGATTAATGCCGTTTGCAACGTAATCTTGAGTACGAGGAAAAATGAATAGAAATCATTCTAGGGATAAAACCTGTTTGGCAAAATGATCGCCTGACAAGCTCCACAATGTTTGTATCAACATTGTTGGAAATGTTCATGTCAAGTTCTAGGAACAATAATGAAGCAAGCTTTCCGTTCCCAGAAAATTGCTTAATTGATATTGATTGTGACAGTAATTTTCTAGTGCAGAGCTTGTTAGCCTTGGTATAATTTATTTTCCTCTCTCTCTTAATGTTACTAAATATAGTAATTAGAACACTAGGTCCACCATCTTGCATGCCATGAAGAACTTTATCATACATTGGTATAATTTATTTTCCTCTCTCTCTTAATGTTACTAAATATAGTAATTAGAACACTAGGTCCACCATCTTGCATGCCATGAAGAACTTTATCATACATTGAGATCGATTAAATTTTCAAAATATTGTAATTCTCTTCTCAACTTGTTGAGAATATTGGATTTAGAGATAATTAATACAAGCTATTCTTTAACTAAAACCTGAATCATACAATAGATTCATTGGGAAAAAAAAAGTATCGCTTGTAACTGAATCATCCATCATAACAGACACAGTAGTTTAATACTTTAATTCTAGAGGGGGAGCTTACTTCTTGAACTTCAATAGCCTTTGAATTTACTCGAAGAACAAAAATAAAATTGTTAACTAATTAAATATTTTAAATAGAAATAGCACAGATACCCTTTGCTATTTAATCTATGCCACCCAACTGTTCCAAGTTCAACATAGAACACTTGCTTGCCCTTTTGGAACATTTAAAATCAGATCACTGATTTTCTCAAATTGTTTGATAGGACAAAAAAGATGTACTAAAGCTTTGTTGAGTTACTTGCTAATCCTAGTATATTTTTTAAAGAACAAAGACTTTGAACTGAAAACTAAGTGCATATTGGCTACCGTATAAAAACGAATGTCCGGCCATGGAATTTTGTACAGTGAAGTGCCCCATGCATCATCCAATGCTTCTTCCATAGAAGTATCGTGTCAGTCCATGGGCTCATGCCCCCAGCTTTGGGTTACCTTTATTGTATACTGTACGAGTTTTAAATTAAAATTGTACAATTTTTGGGCAATTGATAAGTTGGTATATCATTTCCTTCTTCACAGTTTACACCCCAGAGCAATTGGCAGAGAAGTATGGAAACGCTACATTCCTGATTTATTGTTTAATTTTGGTTTTGATTGTTGGCTTGCATCACTCAGTATATAGGTGAGGTATAATTTTGGTAATGTTCCAAAGAATGGAAGTTGAGTGAATCATTTTACTAATCTCTCCATAATTTTTTTCTTTGCCCAATAACCAATGTTTTATGTTTCTCCTCATTGCAATCATATCTTTAAATGCAGGAGAGGAGAATTTCTGTTCACCAACCCTGGAAATGACATTCAGCCTTACTGGCACATGCTTCTTCCGCTTTCTTATGCTATTGTTTCAGGTGCTGTGGGATCATGTTCAGTATTGTTTGCAAAGTCTCTGTAAGTAGTCCATATGGTTTTGTCGTCTCTTTGTTGTAAATATGTGTGGAGCATATTAGTTTATGACGTTTTTCCATTCTCACTCTTGCAGCTCAAACTTGCTAAGATTGTCCATTTCAACTGGCTATCAGTTGCATAGCTGGTTCACTTACTCCATGCTTATATCGTTTCTTAGTACAGCTGGATTTTGGGTAATCATGATGACTTATACCTAATTCTTTGCCGTCTAATGGTGGGAGAAGTACAAATTTTAAAAGAGATATTGAATCTTGTTAAATGCTGATATTGTTTGGTAACATGTCTGCAGATGGCAAGGTTGAATGAAGGACTGGCTCTTTTTGATGTGATGCTCATTGTTCCTATGTTTCAGATTGCTTGGACATTTTTCTCCATTTGTACAGGATTTGTATATTTCCAGGAATATCAGGTGCTCCCTCCTGTCACTCCCTTTCTCAAATTACACACCTGGTTTTTTCAATTTCTAGTGACTCTGTGCCATTGAATTTTACCTGCTTTGCTGACCTATTGTTGCTGGTTGGCAATAGATGTAGGGTGTCTATTTCTTATTCCTTCTAAGAGTAACAATTTGTTTTTGTTGATTGCTAGACCTATAAGTTCAGTGTAACTTAAGCTTTAGTTCTCAACTTAAATATGGTGAGCTTATTTCTTCAAATACTGTTCAACTTAGTCCTCCAGAGGTCAAAGGTTTATCCTCAACTCTGTGCCCTACTGGATGGATGGGATAATTTGATTCTTTTATCTTGTTCAGAAAATCTTGAGATTCATGCTTTGACAAGAAAATGTAGTGTGGTTTCTTAAAGAACCAATACTGATATAGTTGTTACTCGAGAGTGTCATTTTTGTGGGTTGCTGTGAGTTGCACACCCTTGGCATCCCTAATTCTTCATTGACGTCTAACTGCAAAAGTTACTTCAGTTTCCACACAGTGTTACCTGCGATTTTTTGTTTTTTCGCCTCAAGTT
Source organism: Fraxinus baroniana (assembly GCA_903798355.1). Taxonomy (NCBI): domain Eukaryota; kingdom Viridiplantae; phylum Streptophyta; class Magnoliopsida; order Lamiales; family Oleaceae; genus Fraxinus; species Fraxinus baroniana. The sequence goes on from CAIGRO010063074.1 coordinate 7,015, forward strand.
GATAGTAATATGCTGAACTATTCAATGCTATTCGAGCAGGTGTTTGACACATTGCGAACTACAATGTTCATACTGGGAATGATTTCAGTATTTATAGGCATTTATTTGTTGGCACCAGATGAATCAAAAGGTACGTTTGTTAAGAGTTCCTTCTGCATTCTTATCGTGCGTAGGGAAAATATGGGAAATAATTTGAAAAATCCTTTTAGGATGGGAAATCAAGGATACAGCACCGGTTTCTATTCCTTCAAGTCTTCAAAATGACATGGACAGGTATGATACAACAAACATATATTGGTTTGGGTGAAAAATGATTTTCACTAACAAAAATCTAATTTATACAATTTGACTATATAATCGCATCTTTAATCTTATTTTTTAAGTCATTTAACAGATAATGTGTTTTGTAATAATAGCTTCCCCTAGTTCAAAAATAAAAAACAACAGCTTCCCCTTCCCCTTAACTACGTAACTTTATATCCTGGGAAATGTTTCTATGTGATTGTCCCTCATTTGGACTTGGTGTGCAATAATACAGGCTTATAACGCCTGCTGACGATTCACAAATTAAAGATATGAGATCACTTGCACGATTGATTCGGATTAAGGCTGCAAACTTGATGGTCAAGGCAAAGGTTCTGTTTTGCTGTCTTGTTAGTTTTATCGACCTAATGGTAACTTGGAAATATAAAATTTGGGAAATTTTGGTTTCTCTGCAGATTGCTTGTTCATTGTCACTAGGTTTGGGAGAAGAATCAATGCATGCATCTTCTGTTTTTGTGATGCCCATGGTTTCATCAAAAATAACGGGCTTTAGAGGAAATAATCTCGATCGGACGAAGTTATTCTCCCTAAGAGGCCCAAGTTGGAGTAGGGTTGCAGTAGAAGAGGATGATGATGCAATCTGAAAAGTAGTTGGATACGGCTTGAGGCTTCTAAGCTCCCTTAGGGTATCAATTAAAATTGGGCTTAGCAGGATGTACAACATTTTCCCACGGATGTCTTCTGAAAAATCCGTTCTCTACTACTTATTCTATATATATTCCCATTTTTTACTTCAACATTCATCAGTGTATCTTGTTATTCTACAACTTGTGTAGTTTACTGGAATAGAAAACAGTGTATTTAGTCTCGTTCTGTTGTATATGATATAAATTGATAGTTTACTTGACGTGACCAAAATGTTTGCCTAGAAAGCCCAATTAAAGCTTGCAACATTTACGTGGTGCACAAGGCCGATGCTTTTTTAGAATTTGTTTGGCATGAAAATTATTTTTTCTCAAATTTGTTTATTATCTAAATAGAATTTGTTGGCTCGATCTTTGACTAGTGACGTGATCAACAGATTTCAACTCCACTCAAGTTTATGCGTATAACTATTGCATATTTAGACAAATTGTTGAAAGCACATGGCCTTTTTTGGCGATGAGGGAAGCAGTTGTGAGCATTTCAATGGTCAAGTCAGTCAACTTTAGATATATATATATTTTGATATGGAATGGAAAGAAAACACAAGTCACAAGATTGTACGGGCATTGGGGTTGTATAGAGAGAATAATGAAAGCAATAATACTATGAGTGTAAATTGCATTACCTTTAAATGATATTAAGTGTGAGCTTTTATATTAGAAATGATGTTGTTATCGTTGATGAAAGGATACGTGGTCTCATCTGAACGATCGATGTTCCTCCTCACAGGTCATTTGGTGGGTAAAAATCACCCTCGAGATCAGTTGTTTGTGTTTTCAGGTTTTTGAGTTCAGAATTTTTCGGTTGTTCGAATTTTGTTTTGAATGCTTAACTTTAAAATGACCAGGAAAGTTGTTAATTCATCTATAATGATGTTAATCCTCAATGGAATCTATCTATTGTTCCAAACGGTATAAATTACATCATTGTCAAGAGTCGTGTCGTTGTCATTTGATGGAAAGAAAACTCTAGGCTTCATCACTGGCACTCGATTTGTCTAAATTCTACATATGCAAAATATAAAGGGGTGGATTTCTAATGATCAACTCGTTCGAGCTTGACTTCTAAATTCAGTAGAAGCACGTATTGATGAAATCTTCACCATTTTAGACTTCATAGAAGAATTGTAGACTTCTGTCAAAGAACTTTATAAAAATCAAAATAATGCTGCTAGAATTTTTTAATTGAAGCGGGAAAATGCTGTTATTGAGCAATAAGATAAGACGTTCATCGAACCTCTTTGTCGTCGTAAGAAAATGTGGGATGAATTGAGTATGTACTATCCACATACAACTGATGCAAAAATCTTCTTAAAAATGGCTGAAAAATAAAAGATCTTTTCTTTGCTGAGTAGGTTGAAGCTGAAGTGTGAGAATCTTTGAAATCATATGATGCGAAACCGGGAATGGGATACGCGCGGAAATCGCGGAATTAATTTGAAAACGTCGGAAAAGTTCAAATTCAGGTTGTAGTTTTTAGAATCTCACCCGCAAATTATTGAACCAAGCAATCAAACAAAAACGAAGTTTGAATGAACTCTTGATTACAAAATAAAAAAAGCATCGATTTACGAACGACACAAAGTGTGCATAATCCTTTAATAAGTTCTAAGGGTTGAATGCCACAAATATAATAATATTTAATAAGTTCGATAGTTCATTCAAGAACCATTAAAGAAATTCTCAATTTTATATTCATGTCAAAAGTATCCTCTTTACAATAAAAGAAAATAACATATTTATACTAAAACCCTAAAATTATAGTAAAAATGTAATTAAGAATCCAAAAATATGAAAACTTTCAAAAACTGAGAAATCCTAGTCAAAATAAAATTATTCGCGAAAATGAAATTTTTACTCTGTTTTTGAACTATCAATTCGTGCAACATTATTGACCCCAAATAGCCTCGAACGCGCCCTTAACCACTTCTCAGTGAACATTGCACTCTCGATCACCCGGGGCCTATCCTAGATCATATCAAAATCTCCCTCTTCAAAAGGATTCGTCCTCAAATCTAAACCCAAGTTGTAACCCTTATTCCCAATCGTGGCAAGAACATGAAATGGTTCATCTTCCCTAGGATGCAGTTTGGACCTCTTCTGAATTCGAACCCACCTCTTTCGTAAGAATACCCAATAACCAGCACTTAGATCAAAGTGTGCTCGTCCCAACAGCTTCCTTTTGCAAGTTTGTAATGCTCCAAAAATAACCTTTGTTGGCATGTCACGGTGCTTCCTCCAAATCTTACTCGGACTAGTTGTTTGTAACAATGGCACTGCAAATGGACTCATTTCTCCCATCAGTTCACCTTGATAATCCAACCCATTGCATATAAGTTCCTTCCAATGCCTTTGAAACTCCTTCGTCACCTCAGGAATTACAAAGTCAACCTCCGGTATTAGAGAGATATCCATGCCGAAGTAAGGCTGGTTAACTTCATCCACAACTCGATGCTCAATGCCTGGATTAGGTGGTATCCCAATAGGCTCGCTTTCATGGACGCCAATATGTTCAGAAACCTATAAGACAAAAATAGCCAAACTATGGAGGGAATTGTTAGTTCTCAATGAAGCCCTCTCAACTTCACTATCTCTAGGCCCCTCTCGCAATTCAACCTTGTTGTTCTCTCTCAATGTGGTCATCTCCTCCTCTTGCTTTTTCTTTTCTGCCTCACCTCTCACCTTTCATTGGTCTGCAAGGGACTGTTCCAATGTCAAACTAGCCAGAGTAATTTTTTCCCATCCTAAAGAAACATATCCCTGTTCCTCCCCTTATCATAAACAGCATTCCTCTCATGCCTCCAAGGTCTCCCAAACAAGATATGAAAAAATCTCAATGGTACTACATCACACCAAACCTCATCATTATATCTCCCACGGGTGAAGTTCACTAGAACCTGCTTGGTCACATCTACATTCCCACATTCCTTCAACCAAGTCATCATGTAAGGTCTAAGGTGTTGTTGTAAAGGTAATCCCAATTTTTCAACCATCGTGATACTAGCCAAGTTTGACATGTACTCCTTATCAATAGCCAAACTACATACCTTACTACCCTCAAAACACCAAGTTTGGAAAATGTGCCCCCAATCACCATCCATCCTTTTACGTAGGCGTAATCAAGAAAATTCAAGAAAAGAATTGGATTAGATGAAATTTCGAATGGGAATTCCTTTAATTCAAGAAAGTGGTTCTTAGATTTTTGGATTTGAATGAACATAACCAGATTTTGGATTTTGGATAGATAATAGGGTAGTGTCAACTTCTCAAATAAATTAAGTAATTTTTTTTAAATAGTAACGACGTGAACAGTACCCAGTGAACAATATTTTTTTTTATTTTTGGAAATTTCTAGATCAAAGACTCAAAAATAGTCTCTTCATTCCATCTCATGTGCTAATGCTTCCTGATGATAGATAGTAGAGTCAATCCTTAGCCGAATCCTTCAAAGAAAATGGAAAAGCTCTCAATTTAACCTGTTCTTCAGTAATTCCAGTGGGTTTCATACTTGTGCAGACCACATGAAACTTTTTTAGATGTTTATAAGGATCTTCACCTGCAAGACCATGAAAAGTAGGCAAAAGGTGTATTAGGCCAGATTTAAGCTCAAATGTAGTAGTAGCATCTAAAGTAGGAAAAGTAATGCATAAAGGTTGTTGATTCAATGTAGGGGCTGCAAGCTCCTT
>CAIGRO010063101.1:0-12294 GCA_903798355.1 Fraxinus baroniana
ACGGAGGAGAACACAAATCAACTTGATCTTCCAAAATAACCAAACGGGTCCCACTCAAAACTCATGCCCAAGTTGGCCACATATTCATTTTTCCAACACTTGTTTCACATCCTTATTTGCATCATGTTTCTATTGAACCTTTTTTGATAAAGGTTAACGCGAATGGTCCTTAAAGTGAATACTTGGTTCTGGATCTGTGATTGTTACCCACCTGTGCATATGATTATTTACTTGTAATAAAAATAGACAGAAAATTTGAGCAGTTTCAGAGTGATTCGTAAGCATGACCAAATGACATTTTCCAAGTAATCCAAACGTATAAATTTTTTTTTAGCAATTCTGGAGTGTATTATTGGTTTATATCTCATGGGAATTACAACTTGTACAGCATTGCTGTCAGTGTCTTGAATTTGCTTCCTTAATAGCATTAGTCGAATGCTTGGAGTTGTTACTCTGTACCCGTTTCAACTATTTATTTTTTATTTTTTGCTTAATGTAGGGCTTTTTTGGAATGTCTCATCAACAAATACTGGCTCAGGTTTCAGCTCAGGCTCAAACTCAAGCCCAGATGCATGTCCAATCTGAATATCCATCTTTATCAACAGGTCCTACTTCATCACTGTCACAGCTGCAACCTCGTTCTTCCATTATATCTTTGCAACACATGCCAACTCCTGTCCGTGACACTGACATCATGAAGGAGTCATCTGATGTTTCCCAATCTGATCAGAAATCTCAACCTCCTAATTTCACTGTTGATAAACCTACAGATGATGGATACAACTGGCGAAAGTATGGGCAGAAGCAGGTGAAGGGCGGTGAATATCCTCGAAGCTATTATAAATGTACTCATCCGAAATGTCCAGTCAAGAAGAAAGTGGAGCGGTCTCTAGATGGTCAAATAATTGAAATCATATACAAGGGACAGCACAATCATCCGAAGACCAGTAAGTCTACAAAAGGTGCTGGAAATTCAAATGGAAGCGTGCACCTTCATGAAAACTCTGAATTGAGCTCCGAGGGTCTGACTCGAAATTTGAACAAATCTGTGGAAGGTTTATTATCTGACATAGATCAGGAATCTTGCCAAGTTATACCCGAGCATATATCTGGATCAAGTGGCAGTGAGGAACTGGGGGAAACTGAAACTAGAGTAGATGGAAGGGATGACGATGAACCAGAATCCGAGCGAAGGTATACTTATTTTCCCAAAAGCGAAAATATTTTATTGTTCTGCTCAACTTGATGAGTATTCTATGGGGAAATAATAGCAGGAACATAGAGGTTCAGACTTCAGAGCAAGCATCATCCCACCTGACAGTTACAGAACCTAGAATCATCGTCCAAACGGCCAGTAAAGTCGATCTTTTAGATGATGGTTATAGGTGGCGAAAGTATGGCCAGAAGGTCGTTAAAGGGAACCCACATCCAAGGTGAAACATTTTCCTCCTTTTCCACTATAAAAACTATATGTTGTGATATTGTGCGGATGATTTAAATTGGGTTCTAGCTTTGGAAGGGGGAAAATTGGAATCTGTTTCTTCTATCTTTCATGTTTTAAGTGCAGCTAATTGTGAACTGCCAATTGTTTAGCCTCCATGTCTGAGATATCAAATCTGCTAAACGTAAAAATTTCGACATGATTGAGTTGAAAAAAAAACCCGTGAAACGTTAAGATTAGCTCTTTTGGGTGTGGAAGTGCTGCTAGGCCCTTTGCAGTTTATACTCTGGAGATATCATTGAATATCTGCCATCCATTTCTTGGTGCTAGTAATGAACGTCTTTCGCACAGTGTATATATCCTCTTCTGCTTGTTTTCTAAATCGTTTTTATTCTGTTTACAGAAGCTACTACAAATGCACTAACACAGGATGCAATGTCCGGAAGCACATTGAAAGGGCTGCAAGTGACCCAAAAGCTGTCGTAACAACGTATGAGGGAAAGCATAACCATGATGTACCTTCTGCTAAGAATACCAGCCACAACACTGCCAATGCTGCTTCACAGTCGAGACCACACGGTGCTCTAATAGATAGTCAAGCAGCAAATAGAAAAAGGGAATTCAGGAACAATGAACAACAGCCTATAGCACTTCTCCGATTCAAAGAACAGGTAACACAACTTTCTTGAGAAGTGACTGAAAGAGAGTCAGTTGACATGAAAATGCTGCCACGACGTAGAAGAAATTTGTTTTAGTAAGATCTATGTTATACTATACTTGGGGCCAGGAATTTCCCGACTCGAAAATTACAGAAACTAGGTAATACAAATGTTTGCCGCAAGAAACACAAAGATGTGATTATGTGAATTCTATAGGGATTGTTTTGTAAAATTTCATTAAACGAAATAGTACTTGTACTATTATACCATGTTCAATCGTTATTTCTGTAATTGTCTTTATATTTTAGTTGTTGTATTGCTAGCATGGCTGTTGACACTTGAATTTGAGAAATTAGGTTGGATTTTGAACCTGCAGTTGTTCTTCGGACGTAGTGCCTTTTGTTGCAAATTTTTAAGTATTTATTATTTCAAAGTATTTAACTCAGAGCACTATAGGACGTGTTTGACACACCAAATGGCATATCTTATTTCTCTTATTTATTCTTTGTAATTTTTCACAAATGAGCTTTGGTGATTTGTCTCGAACAAGTCTCCTGACAATCAACATAACGTGAGGGGGAAAAAAAGATATAGGAGCTTCATGTTGAATTCCTTTATATTTGCAACATTCGACTTTTTGATACATTGATTATTTTCATTTTGTTTCCGCCAGTGTTACAAAGTACATTAAAATAAATTATTACTCCTTGTATTCAAAAGGTTTCACCTCCATGCTTAAAATCATAGTTAGAAAGAATATTCTGCTTGTACTCTTTTCTCTTTTCCCACTCAGATGAACCACAGTTGTGCTAAGAATTTCACACTTATGGCTCCTAAAGATTCCCGTAGCTTAAAATGTCATTTCTCGATGCACCAATCGATCAATACCTAGCCTTAATTGTCACTAAGTGTTACAAGTGTCGGTATCTGGCCACGATTTTCGAAGTCTACTTTGTCCAGTCGAACACAGCACAGAACTTTCTCAGGCAGGTCCTCGGGCTTTTGTGCCTGCAGTGACCATTTTCTCGATGTTATGTTCTCACAATCTGAACATAATCTGTCATTTTTTTGTGCTATAACCCAATTGAACTCTGGTGTATCGACTCTCAAGAAGACGAAGCACAAAACGTCTTGCAATAATGCAATCACTTGATATTGGTTTCTAGTGAAAATATATAAAGAATTACCTGAATCGTCAACCCGAGATCGAGTCTACCATGTTTTAAACGTGCTCGAAATGCATCAAGTCCTTTCCTGCATATGTAGCTGAAACGATGCACATCCAGATCAATTTCAAAGTAATTAGGTCCCTGAAATCATGAAAGTACATTCTCATAGTAATTAGGTACCAGCAAAAGTAAAGTTCATATAAAGAAAAATTGATAAATACCAAATCAAATAAAGATTGTGGCAAAAGGCTGCATTAAATAAGACAGACGTATTCAGAAAGGTTCAAAACGCACACTTTGTACATGTTTGGAAGTGCTATTAATCTCTTCCAAACTATGAACAAATAATTGAGCAAGAATTTGTACCCTGAAGAAAACATGTTGGGGACGGGAAAGTACTGGCTTATCCTTGTATGCAGATAGAAGCTTGTTTTCGGCAGAACTCAAACGGAGGTCCTCAGGATTGACAGCATTTACCAAGAACTTTAACCTTTCTCTGTAAAGAACTGTAGATTCTTTAGCAAAACCCTTCACAGTTTCCATCTCATCCATGACAAATCTCTGAGGTATAAACAAATGGAAGCCGTTAACCGAGATTTTCTTGCACTAATAAACCCACAAAAATAAGCAAACTGTCGAAAAAATAATGAACAGATTTTTGTAGTACTCCACACAAGAACAAAAAGAGGTTGAAGTGAAAGCTAGTGATTTTTTGACTTTTTAGTACCTTTATGGCGTCCAAAACTTGTGGAGAAGTCTCTTTGTCAAAATTCTCGGATAATTTGAAATATAATACGAGGCTCATGCCTTCCCCATCACTATCACTGAGGAACATGGAAGCAGGATATGCAGGAAGCTGCCATAAGAACATCCAGAATCAAGTCTCCAAGAGGTAACAACAGGAATAACAAACACAAAAACTAAGTATTATTCCCAATAAATTTGGGTCAACTACATGAATCATTTTCTCCGGTCCGTTCATTTCATCCCTATGTCTACTTCAAAGATCCAATGTAATCAAATTGCTTGAAACCACAGCAGGACTTGTTAACAAAATATAGATTATTTCAACTATTATACTATGTTAGGGAAACTAAGAATAGACCTGTAAGTTAACAATCAGTAGGGAAGGCACTTCATTGTGTGACTTTACAGAAGGAAGTTCAACGTGCTGTGCGATATGGTGTATCTTTCGGGGGCAGGCGAATAAATCAGTACCAATTGGTATGTATGGGCAGTAATTAGGAGCAGGATATTTCTTTTTATCTCTGCATTGAGAAAAATAATAATCTAGTTAGAAGTGAGACAAATCTAGACGCTCACCACGAAGTAGCTGCAAATTTGTATACTATATTAGATCATTACTACGTAACATGCCTGAAATAGTTTTCTCCGCGTAGCTTAAAGGCGGAAGGTGCAAGCGGGCACCAGCATCCTTGAGTTGTCTTCTCCTTGGAGCATGGAATCAGGTGTCCAGCTCTAGGATGACATAAAAATCTCTCAGACGAACCTGTCATAATAAATGTTTTAGTATGCTTCCTTCTTTACTTGTTTTGATATCTAATCTCAACTGTGTGCTATAAATAACTTATTCAACAGAGTACATTTTCTACTTACAGTACTTGGTTGGAATTTCTCTATCAGAGAGTTTCCTCTCTAACGGAACCACTGTACCGGTTGACTTCCTTCTGTTTGATGTTGAGCCTGGGGACGACGTATGCTGATTTATATCAGAGGCATCAACTGAAGAATGAAAGTGCGATAAGCAACACTCAAAATTGTTTCTTCCAGTTTTTTCTTCGTAATGCTGTACACTGACTTCAATCCTCTTTGTAAAAGTTTCCTCAGCCTTTTTAAAGTATAAAAGATCAGTATTTTGTGTATCTGCATTTAGCTGCCTGAAGCCATTTTGTTTCTTTTCCTTGTAGTTCAAGATATTCATAGGTTTATCCTCAGTTGTACACACATTGTCAACAAAGCACGAGTTATCATCAAATTGAGTAGTTCGACCATATAACGAGCTTCCAGCTGTACTCAACGATGTAAAAAGTTCTGGAAGAAAAAGTTAAAAGACAGAATCAAAATGCTATTGCAGTGAAATGTAAATCGAAACAGAATTATCTGAAATTACCACAATCAGTGCTAACAAAATCTTCATCAGTATCAGAATCGAGAACACTAAAAGAGTCAAACCATTCTTCTTCTTGGCATGTTCCTGCTAAATCGTTATAAATTAATATTTTGGGTGATATTTGCAATAATAAAAGGAGAAAAGAAGAAACAAGAGAAAACTGTACCATTTATGCCAACTTCATTGTGGTTATGTTGCAACTCAGAACGTTGGAAAGTTTGAACTTCAGACCTGCAGCAGATGGTTGTTTCGACACTTTGAATGTCGAAAGAAGCTAATTCTTGGACAGAAAAGTCGCATACATAATTTCCTGCATCAGTAAGGGGTTTGACCAGTGCAACTGGAACTGATGGGGCAATTTTTCGACGAAATTTGCAAGACTTGTACAAGTACTTGGCATTTGATTTCACCTTTTGTTTTGGTTTTGAAACACAGCCCCCCATGAATGTGACTAATTTTCACAAAACCCAGCTACATATAACGCCTTCCTCATATCAGATACCAAAATTACAATAGATTCGCATACAAATCAAGAAAGCTTCAGCCTACAAGTAACCAAAAGGTAACACCAAATAAGTAAAATGCCAAAATTTTGATTCATAAGCAAAACTAGATGAGAGCGTTCAATTTCCTGGGAGAAATAGTTCTAATAGGCAACAGAAACTACAGAAAAAGACTTGTTTTACTTCCTGTAAGGAAAGACTCGCACATTTTTGTTTCAACGTTGAAAAAAAATAATTGCTACATCGAATATACATAAACGGATTATATTTAGGATGACACCATTCAAACTTTGTCAGCCAATTATTATCAGCGGTAAGTAGCTGCTCAAGTAGTAGCATAAAAACTCACCAGTGAGAAAATCTGTACGACAACCTCAAATTTCCCTTGGCTAAAATACATAAGCATAATAGGGTCTAAATGGATTGATTAAGAGTGTGTTTGTACATGATTGAGAATGGATATTTAGCCATTTGAATTCACTTGTTTAAGTTTCCAATCCAGTCAGAAGATTGTATATCTGAAGCCAATACAGTACAAACTCTCAAAACGCTGACCAAGCTAACACAACAAAGGATTATAGCATTGTACTTTGTAAATAAAGGGTGCATTCGATACACATAACTACATAAAACTAATCTTATCCCATACGGTCTAATTCTACAGACCGAGCGTCCCAAAAGGGACAAGTCATTATGGATCATAGCATCAACAGGCAAATGGAAAATAAAAACATTTTCAGTAGAAACTCTGATTTGAACACTTACCATTCAAAATAGAATCTGCAGAACAAGAATCCAGTATTAATTCTTCCTACCAGATATTTGAATCAACCTTCACTCATTTGATGCCCTCTGCAGATTAATTTGATCAGATATTTATGCTGATGACAAAGCTAAAACATAGAATATGTCATTTAAATACCCCATAACCTAAGTTTGACCTTAAATAAACAACTACCCACCAAAATCAAACAGTAGAACATGGTAGTAAAATATAATTATTTATGAACTAAGTGATTTCCCCCCTCATTTTGCCAGTGAAATTTGGCACTCTCCCACCTAAACAGAAAAAAAAGTGAGTGAATAAATATCTTAACACGAAAAGGTTGAATAAAAAGAATTGTGATAATTGTCAAGAATTCTCCATAGAAGTCATAAAATTAGTCAAGAAAAGGACTTCAATGATGGAGAACTAACCAATACTAAGTTGAAAAAAAGAGTGGAATCAAGAACATAAATTAAATAAATACACAGCGATGGGTATTACCAGAAACCCATAAATCAACAAATAGAGCTCTAACAACACTGTAATTACTTGGGCTTACATGCGAGCAATTTAGTCTGTCTAAAATATAAACGAGCGATTCGATCATTAATAAGGGAGACGAGTCTGTATCCTTGTATATATGTTAAGTATTATTTTCGCAAGCATTGTGGAATTGTACGAGTAATTAAGCAAAGTGCAAACCCACCAAAAGCATACAGAAAAGAGGAGAAAAATCTTTGAATAATAGCAGCAATCACCAGTTACAGTCTTTAGAGAATCTTGATTGCATGCAGGGAAAAAGGGAGAGCAGCTAGTGTAAATAAAAATAAAATGACAAATTATTTAATATGAATACAGTGACATAATTTTTGTCAGGTGTGGAAACTGGAAAATACAAGAGAGTCTACGAGACACTTGTTAAGTTTCAAGTGGAAATTCCCATCCTTTTATTTATTTATTTATTTTTAATTTAGGAACTCGCAGTCGCTATTCTTGAGCGCGTACAAATTAAATCTCGCTCCATGTGCAGTAGCACGCAAACCACATCGGAGAGATAAACCGTACTAAGCAAGCACGATACGACAGGTTCGACCGAGGAAGTGTTGACAGAGAATTCGAACTTGTTACCTTCGATCTCTGCGTACAAAAAAAAAATTGAAAAAAATTACCTCTCTTTTTAGCTAGGATAGGATGACCTACCGTGAACTCAGAGTATCTCAAATGCTAATGTGAATTGCATTAAAAATTAATCATCTTGGTTTTATAAATTCTCAAACTGATTAAAAAATAAGTCATAGTTTATCACGAGGATATAATATTTCATAAGAAAAAATATATTTATTTCGTAATAAAAAATAAATAAATAAAGCTTGTTTTCCAAGTCGATTTGTCATATCAACTTTATGGTAAATTTTACTTGATTTTATTTATTTTTAATTCAAATAAAAAAGTGTGAGTTTTTGGTCTGTACAAATCACCTCCACCACTAGAGATCAAGTCTGTTCTGAAAATTCTCACACGATATTGAAAATAAATCTTGACTATTGCTTCTCCCTCCACCTCTATTATTTTGAACTCGTCTTCTTACAATTTCATGGTTTTCTGATTTTCAAACTTTGGCACATTAGGCCAAAACCCAATGTTTGGCAGCCTAGGGACTAAATTTTACGTAAGAGCGCAAAAACTAAATCAATCGTGTTACGTAAACAGGTTCAAAAACATGAGAGACACGTGTAGACACTACAGTTTGAAAAATAAACACCCAGTGTGACAAAAAAATAAATGTTTAAAAAGTTACGTTTTTGGCGAAAAAAAGTTAATTTTAAGTTTAACCAAACAAGCTTAATTCATCAACTAAGAATTCAAATCTTGAACAAGTTTATTTCTTGCAATGATTAAAAAAGTTTGGCAATGTGGCAAGTATGGTTTTTTCTTTTATTTGATTTGAAGTGGTTGCGCCTCAAACTCACCTAATTTCAGTCAATGTGTTTTTCTAACTTATACCTACCAATTGAATAATTTTTATTTTTATTTTTTCTGTTTGATTTAGGTTGGAGGGAATAATGCATTTTTTTTAATTTTTATTTTTCATTTTGTTTATAACCAATATTCCAGTTAAAACCGAAATGCACCTTGACTTTTGCAACCTTCGGAAATTTGAAAAAAAAAAATTGCGGGTAGGATGGTAAGGCAGATTATAGAGGACTCATCCAAGAACTTAAGCCGTCGGGGAGGGAAACTAATGCAATTATTTAAATAGCGTCTTCAAAATATTTAATATTGCATATCAATTATGCCTTGTTAGCATACTAATTACTTGGATTAACATCAGTTAATAAATTTTATCGTATGTGTTTCTTCTTTTATTTTTTAAAAACAACTCAAGAACTTCCGTAGATTTTTGTTGCGTCCCTCACATGAATTTCAACTTACATGCCACTAAATATGGTATCAAATCAAAGAAGGGATGAATCGTGTTGCATTGTTTCCTTTTCTTTTTGATAATCATCCAATTAATGTGCTGAAAAGATTTACGTTGATCTTACTATCGAAAAATTTACTTATTTTAGTCAATTTGAAGTTCAAGTTCGATATTGGAAATCAATTATTTAACGTCTCATGCTAACTATGTGATGCTGAAATTTTGATGTACTTTCAAAATATGGTTAATTTCACAAACGGTCACTGAACTTTTCTAAAAATTACAAAACAGTCACTAAAGTTTAAAACTTGTAGAAACGATCATTAAAGTTTCATGTGCTTTCACGAACGGTCACTGAAGTTTTAATTTGTTTCACAAACGGTCACTGAAGGACTGTTATAATTTTAATTCAAATTTAAAGGACCAAAACACGTGGGTATAGAAGCTTGATCACCTCAACTGCAAATTTATTGCTATTAAGCGTCACATTTAGAGTAAATTAGGTGATAATTGTAAAATTTATTTTTAATTTTCGTTCCTTCTATATACGTACAAGACCATAAATTTAGATATGAGATATAAATATTTTTCTATATTTTTTTTGTGATCGTGCATAGATTTAATGCACTTTTATTTATTTTAGTTCACATAAAAATATAGTGTATTCTTGTTTAAAAGAAATTTGTACTTGATGTAGTCAAGTTTCTATGTCCACGTGTTTTGGTCTTTTAAGTTTGAATTAAAATCATAATAGTCCTTTAGTGACCGTTTGTGAAAGTGTATGGAACTTCAGCGACACTTTCTACAAGTTTTAAACTTTAATGACCGTTTTTTAANTTGTTTAAAAGAAATTTGTACTTGATGTAGTCAAGTTTCTATGTCCACGTGTTTTGGTCTTTTAAGTTTGAATTAAAATCATAATAGTCCTTTAGTGACCGTTTGTGAAAGTGTATGGAACTTCAGCGACACTTTCTACAAGTTTTAAACTTTAATGACCGTTTTTTAATTTTTAAATAAGTTTAGCGACCGTTTGTGAAATTAACCCTTCAAAACAAGTCAACAATCTTTAAATGGAATATTATAAATAAAGTTCGATAACTTTGTGCACAATATAACATATTTCTGGGAAGTTTTATTATAGGAGAAACCTTGATGGGACAAAATATATCCTAGCTAAAAAAAAAATAAAAAAAATCCTCTAATCATGCATGGTTTGCAAAATTTAAGACCAAATCCGACAACTTTAATCATTAGTTTTATAATTTTATCGATATGGATTCAGTGGAGAATGTGTGAATCCATTATCTGTTAATACTATTCAATTATAATATATTTAGTATGTTAAAACAATATTATTGAAAACAATTAACGTAGATAAAAATAAATAAATAAAAATGTCGCATATCAAATTCTTTTAAGGACGGGAACTATAAAATATATGAAGAAAACAAAAAAGAAGTGGATATTTTCTGTACACCACAGAAACACACCAGATCACACACAAGTAGGTGGGACCCGTCATTTTTTACAATATTTAAATACACTGTGAGGCCCGCTATTTTAGTTTATTCTGGCCACTTTCTGGTGCTTCTTCTTATGTACAAATGGAAAAAGTTTCTTTTTTTTTTGGGCAATGGCAGCCATTGAATTCTATTTGGTAGCAGCTAAATAATAACACTTTTGTCTAACTAAAATGTTCTCTTAATTAATTTAGAACTAAAGTCTTCTCCTTAATCCTGACCCACGAATAAGTTGTTTTATTTCATGTGTCTAACTCGAAGAGGACAAAAGGGATTTTCTCCCAACAATATACGGATGTTTGGTAATCAATCGTTAAATTATTATTCTTTTGGTATGGTAGAGATTTTTTATTTTAGGATGCACCTTCTCCATTCAACTCTCTGAACGAAATGCGGCGAAAGAAAAGGAAGAAAAATTCATCGACCAACCCCATTAATGTGGATACTATTGGGTGGATGTCTTCAATAATACTAGAGACCAATAGTAAAAGAAGTCGGAAAAATGCTGAAAACTCGAAATTTGTCAAAATGCATGTTACATTATCGTTTTCCCTAAAACGTTATTTGTCTTCACAAATTCTACGACGCACTTGGGGAACACGTACTTTTCCAGAATTTAATGATGCCTTAATGTTTTGTGTGTTGTGTAGTTATAGAAACAATCTCAAATACCTAAGAAAGTAGATGTCTATACATTATCTCTGCAACATGATGAAGTATAAACAAGTTTTGTAAATAAATAATGTACAGAAGTTGAATAGAAGATGCAAGATAATGGAGGGCAAAAAAGAACACTAATCTAGTACATTTGCAAGTATATATGAATAGAAATAAAGGTAATTATATTCACATCACAATTTTTACTTTTTGTACGGTATTTTAATTCCATTTAAAGTTTTTAATCTTTGTTTATTATAACATTAATATTCCTAACGATTTTTTATGTCATTATTGTCCTCAAACTTCTCATTAGTCAACTAATTTTGTATTTAATAACAGTTTTATGTTCAAAAATCCGTTTATGTAAAACAACTTATTTTTCCATCAAATTTTCTTAAAAAAATAAATAAAAAGCATGAAAAATATTTTCCCTCACTTTAAAGCAGGGGCGGATCCAGTACCTGGCCAGCCCCTGCGATCGCCCCGTGCTGGATCCGCCAGGAGCTCTACCTCACCGTTCGACCGCGCGGGAATTCTGAAGTGAAGAAAAAGACTGATGTTGCCTGTATTTTTTTTCCCCCTTCTTATTGTTTGTTTGGGTCTTTATTTAAAAAAAATAAGGCCCAATGTAATCAAGAATGAGCCCAAACACTTTTTCCCATTAAATTTCAAGTCCATTACCATATCAATTTATCATTAACCCACGACAAAATCACCGACATAGGAGGGAGAGGCGATTTGGGCGAAGGCGCGGTCTAGAGTCTGGACAGTGGAACTAGTAACTAGTAGTCTAGTACTAGCGGCAGTGGGCTGGAATCTGGTTCCTGGAGAGTGAAGAGCGGTGGATAGGTGTGGTGGACTATGGTCTGTGGAGCCTGGACTTGGAGGAGCAGTGGAGCTTCGTGACTTCGTCAATTGTCTGCTGTCGAGGCTTGGGGGCAAAAGGTGTTTGCTCACTCACAGGCTTCCTCTTAACTTCAATATTGCTAGTAGACTAGTAATTGGCTTGGCTAGTTGGCACTT
>CAIGRO010063226.1:0-15487 GCA_903798355.1 Fraxinus baroniana
AAAGTTAAGACAAAAATACTGAGAAGTATTCAGTTGCTGGAAATTAGGCAAGGGCGAGAGGTGCGCATCCCAGACCAAAACAAGCCTCGCTTGAGGCTCCCAAACCTCCAAAGCGCGCGCGCCTCAAGGCTAAACTGGAAAAAATCTCACTTTCCTTCTTTTGTTTTTAGTAACAACTCAACGCAATCTGTTGGCATCCTTTAAATATCAATCTCGACCAGAACGTGAAGAGACCTTTATTCGACCCAAATTTCATCATATTCTACATATTTTGGAGGCGAATAACAAGTCTATACATCAATTCAAGGAGAATCATACAAGGATTTTGAAAATTCATAGCCTGATTTCAAAATTTGAGCCAAGAACGTGAATTTCTCCTACTTCCATCTTTTTTATTTCCGAGTGATATTTTTCCAATTATTCTTGTATAATTTAATTATAAAAATGTTAGGCTAAGTTTATTTATTTTAATTCAAGACAATTAGTTTAGTATTTCTTGATTTCTCTTGATTGATTTTGCATTCCCATTGAACTATTTGATTGTTGATCACCAATTATATAGTAAGTTGCTTGCTGTAGTGTAGAAATACTCACAATAAGTCTAGAACACAGCAAAATCAACACATAGACAATAGGTATTAGGAATAATATATATGGCATGTGCAATCATGTGTGATAAATCCTGTAAATCAATGTATGTTTTTCATATGAATTCGGACAAGAAATATGATTGAATCGTGTTGAACATAGGTTTAATATATCTTGGAAAAGAATATTGAATAAAAGTGGATTATCGATTGTCTTGAATGCATGAATTTACTAGATTATGAATTGAGAATTGAATTAAATGGCAATAGGGGGCTTCACGATTCCAATACAAGCATTCACATACTAGATAAAATCATATTTATTTGTTTTCTTAGAGTAGAAATTAGTATAAACAACAAACATAATTCTCTTTTATCACTACATTTCAAATTTGATAAAAACTATTCAACTATAAATTAGACCTTATTCCTCGGGGGAATGATACTCGTAACTCACAAATCTTATTACTTGTACAACGATCTTGTACGCTTGCGAATTTCACGCGAACAGAGTCAAAACTAGACTTAATTTTTTTCCCGTTATACTAGTTGTTGCATCTTTATCAAGTAAACTTCCTGTCTAAATTGAGTTCAATTGAATATATGTAGTACTGGAATTTAAGTAAAATAATATTTTACATCACATTAATAACTTTTTATTCTTTTTCAACCACACATTCTCCATCAATCTACTATTCCAAAATACATTTTTCCAAAATAATGTGGCTCAAACACACTCTCAACATGCAAAAATCCGTATGCCACAAAATTATAGGCCAAACTCCAATCCATAATACTAATCATCTGGTAAAAGTATATTAGAAATGATTTTTAATAATCAAAGAAAAGATTCCGTGGCCAAGTATTTTCTGTTTCAGGTCAGTTTGTATCGTACAAATGAAAAAAGAAAGAGGGAAAAACTACCTTTTCTTTGGCTGCCTCTAGTTCAGCATCTTTACTGTTTAAACGCTGAGCTTGCACAGACAATTCTGATTCCAATTGACCTGATTTGAAAATATATGAATTTAAATCTAAATCTCAAATCAATTATAACAACTTCAATAGAAGTAAAGAAATACTTCTCATCTTCGCTACTTCAACTTCTGCACGGACACGAGTACTCTCTGCAGTCTCCAGTTTCATTCTCAAAGACTGAGAAGAAGCTTCCCAACTCTCTCTTTCTTTCTCCTGAATGCAGCAAAAACATTTTGCATGTCTAACAAGATAAGTAGTTGAGCCAATGTTTTGTCTTTCAATTCATTTCGAGACAGGAAAGAGAAGTGTCAAAAAGTTGGTTATTCTATACTTGTTCTATGGTTGGTTAGCAAAAATGTTGTGGAAACTTTCCTGAATTTTATGTCCAGCAAAAACAGTCTAAAATATAAACCGCCAACTTTTGTCACTTTCATAACAATTTTTTAAAAGTTCAACTCATCCAAAAGGAAGCTTCTATTACTTCACTTTTAATTAAAACCACTCCCTGCATAACTTCTCCGCTTTTCAAACCCAGCCTATATGAAGATTACCAACTTGAATGATAATATTTACCACAAGACAAACAAAAAAGTTATCATGGGAGGTGGACAAATATCTAGCCATCTAAAAAAGAATACAGATCATTGCTAAAAGATTGATCAGATCATGAGAGAGGTTGGTCTGTTAAATACCAAACATAATCAAATAAACAAAATTGCAATAGTGGAAAAGAGATGGGCAGAGAAGGGTGGAAATGGTTTAAATTGCAATGGCATTGTAACCTGCATCGCCCAATAATTTAAAATATACTGGTTAAATCAAAACCGAACTCGACATTCTTTTTTTAGTTTACATGGAACTTAGTTCTTATTAGCTTAATAGCCCAAACTCAAGGCACCAACAAAATAAACCTACAAATCATTTACAAGCACTTCAAAACCTGCTTCCTGAGAGTAAGTACACAACAGAACAAAAGGAAAAAATGGTGTCTAATGAGAATTATTGCTTGTCTCAGAGGTCATAGGGGAAGTTAATTTGTTAAAACTATATTGAGGTATCTGACCATGTTCAATATAAGCATAATGGTAGCTTCAAAAACTGCAGCACATAAAAAGTAAATACATTCATATGTAGTATAAATATTATATACGAGGCTATAAACATGTTATACGTATGATTGGTAGATTTACATACAACTAATATATTTTATAGTAATATGCTTTTCACATGCAAATTCTCAAAAATCGAGTCCACTAGAGTGAAAGGTTAATTAATTGGTAAAGGAAATAAGGAGAAGTCGTGGTTTCAGTAATCAATAGACAATCATGGAAGAACAATATAAGACTTTGGCAACCTCATAGAAAGTGATGATAGTGTCACATGGCAGAAGAAATTGTAAAAATAATGGAAACTGACAGCAAAGTTTGAGTTACAACTGTTTAGTTGGGAGTATGATGATATGTAGTCCATTTTACTCTTCATCTCTAATAGATAAGTTGGTAGTTATTTAGCAAGCTATAATCCAAGGTAAGTTTTTGAAACCAAAGTGTCAGATTTCAAGGGATGAGTTACGCAAAACTCTCAATCAAGCTTAGTAAATAGCATAGTCGGATTCAAATTATACCAAGGCCCTATTTGATGAACATTATTAGATAAAATGAGTTTGTAATAGTGAATTGTTGGAGAATAGGTGGTTAAAAAGTAGGAAAAAGTTTTGGATTTACGTGCAAAATATTTTATTTGAAGAATTTCTGGTTGAAAATAAGTTTGGGGAAAAATTAGTTTTGAAATAATGAGAACTAAACATAGGCTAAGAAAGCATCATACATGCTCATTTTTCAGATGACTAAGCTCGCCTTTTAACGTCTCCAAAGCTGCTCTAAGTCGTGCTGCTTCACCACTTGAAGCCGCATCCATCTCTGCAATTTTGGACTCCCTCTCTGCTACGAGAGCCTGGTAAAATGAAACAAGTACTCCCTCGGTTTAATTTAGCATGGAGATACTTAAGTGCAGCAATAACACATAAGATATTTATACATGAAGCTACCTCATTTCTTTTTGGCAGAAATGAAAATTTTTAAAAAATTGGGGAAAGAAGGGGTACAATTAGCTCTTACCCTCAGAGACGAGATTGTTTCTGTTGCTTTGCTTCGATCATTTAATGCATCTGCAATTTGGGCTTGCATGTCTTCTAATTGCTGCAGCATGACATATGGTTAGGAGAAACTAAACCTTGAAAATTTGTGATTGGAACACGACAACTAAGGAAGGATCTGAAAATCTAGATATTAAGATGAGGTTTAGTCGAGACATCTGCATGTATTTTACCTTCTGGTGCTTCAGAGAGAGTTCAGCAATAGAAGATTGTCTTTTTTCATCAGCTGCCTGAACTAACCCCCGCATGTCTTCCAACATCTACAGAAATGAAAGCAGATATTCATTTGAAACGAAGTTAATTTGTCAAAGCAGTGTTCTAAAAGTGTAAAGCATAGCTAAGCGGCAAGGTCAAGCTTTGCACCTTGGTGAAGCTTAAGCGAGCGTTTTTGAACAATAGTTCAAAGAATTACTTCATAAAGTGCCAGAGAGGCAATGCAGAGTAACATATATGGCAAGGTACAAGATTTCTCTTACTTGCCAACCAAAAGTTGAGAGACGAGTTTGTCAATCTTTATCATATAACAATGGAATTTGAAAAGGTTGATGTTTTGTATGTCTTAACATATATATATATGAACAAACTTTGAACTCGACTAGATTCCATCGAAATACTTTGAGCAATTATTAAGAGTACACTGGGCTTAGACTTGGCTAATAATCAATATTAAAAAATTGAGTAAATCATTATCGGTTATTGCAGTTTGACCATTTCTGTAATTTAGTCCTAAATGAAATACTCGGATCTAAACCAGAAATTAATATTTTAGGTCTGTTAAACCTAATTATTCACAAATTATTCATTATAAATCAATATATCAAAACTCAGTAATATATAACATTATAATTACTTAGAACGCCCAAACCAAATATTACCCTGAAAATTTTGCTGGATCACATATTTTCCTGGCTGTAAATTTATTTCATCACCTTCCTGATAACTTATTACTTCCTCTGTGGGACCAGGCCACTGAGAGCATTTAAAAAGAAGACATCTTAGATGTCAGCAGGTCAGATAAGTATTCTCAAGTCTCAACTAGGTGAAACAGATCTCTGAATATTTGGGGTGGTCCACATGATGCTCAGCATAGGGCTATTTATTTGCCCTCAACAATTATCAATGTTATTTTTATCTGCTTAAGACATGAAGACTGTTAATCTTGTTACGCCAATTGGCCATTCTAAACAGCAGCATAAAGGTTCTTTAACCAAACACAATACTGTCACTCCAAATCCTGTCCTTTCCACCAAACTACCTTCTGAAATTTCAAGTACATGGAACGGCCACATGAAATTTATATTTAAGCAACATGGACCAATGGTTCAGCAATAGAATATAACGACCTAACAATATAAGCCATCATCACCTCTATATATTGATCCAGAGTTCAACTTCTTGATCATTCACATATATTGCAGCTAAACTTCGACACAAACTGACTATTTTCAGCAACTCAGATCTATCTGAGAGTGCAAATTCCTTCTATGAGTTCAATGTTAGTAGAATTAATAATTTCAAAATCTGTCATAATGTGAAATAAGATCTCAGTAACTAGCAAACCTTCTCCAGATCCAGCATCTGATTTAAATGTTAAACGATATTTGTCACTGTCATTTACATAATCAAGTAATAACAATTAAGTGATAGTTTAATTTTCCTCAACTGTTGATGCATTGGTTCCCTGAATGTCAGATCATGGTGATGCAATGACAATTATCTGATGCAACTTGTAAACTGTCCGAAAGCTACGAAGTACGAACAATAATTGTACCATCGGCAACAAATGAAGATTTTTCGGTATGAAAGTTATACTTGTTGATATTTCTTGATTTTGGAATCAAGAAAATATCCATAATGTGAAGGTGGAGTGAATGGTCTTTATGACTTGATTTATGATGTCTAAGCTCTATTTTCAAGTCTGAACTGCAATTTCTTAATTTTACATTCTACTCCAGGAAAGAGTTAGAAGAATCCTTAGTTCAAGAGATTCTCATGTAGGCCCTGTTTGAACCAAATTATTATCTCATTAAAATGAAAAATATGACCGTTATCAATCACATCAATATTTAAATTCAAATTTTCTATCTCTCGTGTGCCCAATAACAGCTATATTTTTCATTCTTATTCTACAATAATTTGGCTCAAACAGAGCCGTAATCTTCTTTTATATAAAGTTAACTTTGTAAGGTATTAGTTTCTGCTTCTAGTTTTTGACTTAACATATCTTGGATAACAAAAAGAAGAAAAACACACAATTTAAAGTGGTTCACTCTCAATGCAAGAGCTATGTCCAATTCAACTATATCAAATAAGAGGATTACAATGCATTTCTAGACTCGCGCCACCACCCTCAATGTTTTTCTCTGTACAGCAAAAAGAAGGCTCACCCTAAAACCCTTAGGGTGACCAAATACATGTTCGAATTGAACAAAGTACACTTATAACACTTAACAAATTTCGCCACCAAGGAGCCTACTGGTACTTGGACCCACATCAACAGCCTTACTGCGATCGAGGAAAAAATGTACATTATATTAGGCTCCACTCATCAAACATTCTAAAATGTGACTTTTTTTTTTTTTTTTGGCACTAGAAAATCCCTAATAAACCAATCTATTGTTTTACTCTTTTCACTTATGATTACGAAAATAGCTACAGATATCAATCTAATTCTTCATTCAATATCCATAAAATGTGATGTATTGTAAAATCAAGAAACAGTGGCTCTGCCATGAACCATACACTGAATCATCTGAGGGAAAGACCATACATTCCAGTGAATTCGAAGTGTCACTTTCTGAACCAATATCCTGAGCCTAAGGTAATTAACATACCTCTTTAACATCAAGAAAATATTATTTTACTGGAAGAGAGGATTTCTGAAGAACATCAATATGCCTAGCTTTCACATTGCAAAAAATTAAGATTCATGGCCGGTAAAAATAGGGCAGGAACCAATGAAGACAACTATATATAAGCGACAAAATGCGATATTCGTTGCCAGCTTCCAAAATTAGTACTTATTGAGTTATTGTCAAACCTCTTTCGCTTTTTCTCTTTTCAATCATTTTCTCAGTCTTCACTGTCAGACAGATTTAACTATCCCTCATAAATGCCACAAGGTCGCAAGTCGCCATACAAGATTATAATTATATATTTCATGCATATCAAGCATAAGCAAGCACATGCAAGTCTCTCTCCTTGCACGCCAAAAGGAGACCTCTCTCACTACAGCAACAAAAGCAACTTCCCAAATATAATTATACAAGTACACGATTATGTGAAGTTACATAAGTTGGGAATAACAACAAGCTTTCAGAGATAACACAACTAATGAAAATTCAGTCAAAAAAAAAAAGCCAGAAGATTTCTCAAAATATACCTGATCTTTTTCTAAAAGTGACTGCTGTAATGTCTCCAAAGCATTTTCTTTGGGTACCAAGGAACGACGCAGCTCTTCAATGTTGTCCCGAAGTCTACATAACAGTAGCATTTTTATGTGATTAAGAGTAAAAAACGAATTTCGGAAGTCCAGATATCCAACCAACAACATTTTTTGTTACTATTTTCACTTGATAGAAACAGAAATCTTAAACCATATTGGCAGAACCTTCTATGAACACCAAAACATGTTGAAGAATAGATGTGCTACAAGCATCATTTGATTACTTTCACATAATTATCAAAAAAAAAAAAGATAATCTGAAAATTCAAACGTACATAAAGCATAATGATATTATAGATAAATTTAAAATTTGCCACCGCATCAGCAGAATTCATCTCATTCATAATGAACTATAATGCTGCATGATTTGATCTGTTTAAAAGAGCTTTTCTGGAGACTGTACTTATTATTTGTACTTCGCAATTGTTGCCTTTCTACATCCATTGCTTTCAGAGCTTCATTAGCATTCTGCCGTGTACGCTCCAGCTCTTGCTGCAATGCTGACAGCTGTGATGATGCGCGGTCAGCTTTCTCGTTAACTTCGCGAAACTGGGCCTCAAAATCATCTTTTTCCTGAAAGAGAGAATCTCCTTTCAATAATTGAACACATTACAAAGAAGTAAAAACTTCATGTTGAACATGATAAGTCAAAATTCCCAACAAATAGTTGGCAAGGACATAAAGCATGTTATTTTCTACTAAAATTCATATAATGATGTCTTAAAGCCAATGTTTCCAATGTTCATTGCATTTTGTTAAAACCGCTGGTGATTTGTGCTTCAGAAAAGGAAGATGCTAACAGCCCTATAATTGTCACTGCTAAATTTTGTTTCACATATTTTAGTTTCTTTAAATTAAGACCTGCAAATAAACAGATAGGGAAGTGAACCAAATTGAACTATAGGACTTCACCACCAAAAGCTTGCCTGGGCTCATTTGATGATGTAGACTTGTAACAAACTGTGTGATTGTAAGGGAAAGAAGATATAGAAGGAAGAGGAGGAGGAGGAGGAGAGAAGAGAAAAGAGAAAATTAAGAGAGAATTTCTTTGTTTATTCAATTGTCAAGTCTAATTGTTACAAGCATCAACCCTCTTCAAATACTGCTTAACATAACCTCTTTAAAGTACCTTCTAGATTTGGTGTACATGTAACCCATACCTCCAAGTTCTTATTGTTAACACACACTCTCCCTTTCCCTTGAATCTACCAGCTTGCAGCGTCTCTCACCAAGTGGTAAATCAAATTACATCAAGAAGCTGAGATTCTAGATAATTAAAGCAACCATCAACTTGATGGTGAAACTATTCCACCTATAACTTGAGTGATTATGCAAAATAATAGTGCACAGTAAGTATGTGATAAATGAAATTGACAATGTTGAGTCATTTAATAACATATAAAAATATTAATTTCAAGTAAGTGATTGCAGTAAACAATTTTCTTCAAGCCTTTGCTTCACAATAATAGCAGTCCGAACATAAAGAATATTCAGTGCTTACGAGGATGTCTGTAAAAAACAATAAATAAGTGCTTTATGTGTTGAAGAGATCAACAGTATATAATAATAAATCTAGCGCAACAAATCCTGCCAAAAGACGGAAATACTTGATGGAAAAGAGAAAGCAATATGAAAATGTTAGATAGTGATATAAATGAAAAGTAACATAAGGAAAAGGTAACAAAATACCTTCTGCACCTCTTGAATACGTTGCTTAGCTCTTTTGTGAAGCCTGTTGAACTTGGTATCAAGCTCAGAATACTTCTCGTCACGATCTTTTATTTCTTGATCCATCTTCTGTTGAGCTACCCGAAGAAACCATTAAACCAGTTTAGCACAATAATGGTAAAATAACATAACAAATCTCTTATTCCCAAGAACTCTATCCAAAGGCCACATTTAACTAATACATCAATTACCATCATCAAGAATCATAAATGGATCTAATTCCAAAATATGTTACCAAATCCAATCAATAGAGATAGCATGGAAATCAACAAAAAATAATACAACCTTCAGCAAGTTTGGCAGAAAGCTCTTGAACCCTGGTATCTGCCTCTGAGTGTGCTGCTCCAAGATGCTTTAGAGCTTTCTCTGCAGCACTCCGAGTTTGTCTTTCCTCTAGAAGTTCTTTTTTCAAAGATTCTAATTTTTCATGAAGCTCTCTGACATCACCATCGGACGCCAAATGGTCTAGCTCCATAGCTTTATTTCGTTTTTCAGGCTCACCAGAATCAAGAAAGTGATTCTTCATATCCACAAACTGAGACTTCAAATATTCATTCTGGAAACTAAGTTCAACCACAGTCTCTTCAAGTTGATCATGGTTGTAATTAGTATGTTTATTTCCATCATGTAATCCATTCTCCTTGATAAGATTCCCACCACTATAGTCTCTTACATTATGCAGCTCATTGCCCTCTTTCACACGATTAGCCAGTGCCTCACCACTATAAACCCCTTCTTCAGACATTGTTGCCAAGCTTTACCGAAAAGCTGGAAATTAGTAAATGGCATGATCAGTATAGGACAAACATAAACTAAAGTCAATAAGATACCACATTGACATTAACACTCAATTAAAGTCATAGTAGAAAATTATAGAACGTTCCCACATTTTCTTTAACATGGTGGATTCCTCTATTTTATTTTTTATTTTTTTATTTCAATTTCTAGGCAGTTAAATTCAATGACGCCATGATTTACATCAATTGAAGAAAAAATCAGAAATAACTTCAACAATAGAATTATAATTAAGAGATTGAGATGAAATAGATGACTAACCTGCGTTGTTCCAGATCTATTAGAATCGGGTTGCGCAAGTAACTTGAAGTGGAAAAGCGAAAAGCGTATCAAATGCAAGTCGAGCTGTAGTACAGGATAATCGATGTGTTTGAGGGGCGTGGGATTTGGGAGGAAGAAGAGATCGAAGGTGTGTCTGATTCACAATTCACGAGTCGCAGTGCCACGTTACTCCCCGTATTTCACGCGCTTCACTCGATTTGTAACCGGGCATCCTACTTTTTTCAAGAGATGAAAAAAAACACGCTATAAATTCGATATCCGCGGTCTCGTCCCGAACCGGCATGGATTATCCATTTAATCGGATATTAGGGGCGAGGATGGATTATCCATTTAATTGGATATTAAGGGCGAGGACGGGTTGGAGAATTTTGGCCCGGGACGGGTTCAGGGCCCCGTCCAGCCCGTTTAATTTTTTTATTTTTAGAATTCAATATTTTAAATGGAAAATTGCATTACTTTTAATAGAAAATGAGAATTCAAATTATTTGTTTCAATCTAATGAATGGATAAATAAAATAAATTAGCAAAAATAAAAAATAAAAAAATTAAACGGGGCAAGTGCCCCGTCCCATGCTTTCTTAAATGAGTAACAGGGCAGGAAATTTCTTTTCTTGGCTTGACTTGACTTGACGGGGCGGGCCCATCCCTAGCTTTTTTCCATAGCTTCTTAAAAGGTGAATAGAGAATTTCCTCGAGTCAACTGGTAATTTGAAACCCATAAATTTTATCTAAGGTGACTAAACTTTCGGTAAATTTTAATCTAATCACTTAATTTTAATTTTATTTAGATAAAACTTCATTTTAGCTTACAAGTAGCGTGCAACGGAGCCCCCAACACAGCCTAGCCTCAACTCCTTAGAGCTATCCTTGCCTCCTATGATAAAATTACAAGCTAAAGCTGGCCTTCAATGATACAACCGCCAGCAAAAATTGGCCTTCAATAATAAAATGGTATAATTGCAGCAAAAGTCTCAAATCTTTGAAACAAAAACAGATTTTCCCTAAATTTTTGATTTGTTGCAGTCGTCACTCCTAACATTTCCAAACGTTGCAAGTAAAACCTTTCTAAATAGTTTCCATCCACGGTTCCGTCGGTTGACCAAACATTTAACGTTGAACACATTTTAATATTTTAGAAATTGGTAAAAGAGTAACTTTATATTTTATCACATTAAATAATTAAACTAAATAAATTAAAAAAACACTATCGTCCTCTTCTCCTCACCCCCACGCACACCCCTCCTTCCCCCACCTCAAACCCAAAATCAGCATCCAACTGCCACCATTCTCCAACGCTTAGATAATACATCGGCCAAAAAATTGCGGGCTAGAAAATGTTGAAAAATTACAGCTATAAAATAGGCTAAAAATACAAATACTCACAGCCCTATTGCCCATAAATCAAAACTAGAAATTAACCAAATACATATTCAAGAAACCCATTCATTGATAACCCATATTTACCAAGCTTTTCGCACTCTTGGATCTGTGAAGAAACGGACCAATTTATCCGCCTAAAATGAAGGGTTCTAAAATAATTGTCTCTCTTAGAGTTAGAGAAAGAGATTGAGAGTGAAAAGAGTAAAACAATTCAAGATCCAAATTGTCTGTATGTGTTTAAATACAAGAAAGATACTCTCTTTTTCCTTTTAGTGAAAACGCGATCCAAGGATTATTGATTCCAATTCTACATTGGGTGAGTTGTTCCTTTTTATTATTATTTTTTCTTGTTCTTATTATATAGTGGGCGTTTGATGGGGATTAAAATTAAAGTAGATTGTGATAGAAGTTTTTGAAATGTGTGGTTGAAAAAGTGTGAAAATCATAAAAGATGTGATTAATATTGATTGCTTGACTTTGACTTAGATTTAATTAAAATCTGATTTTAATCCGAAACAAACATGCCTTTAATGTGGTAAATATAAAAGTATCATGTTACCTCATTGAATCAAACAGATTATTTACCTAACTGATCTCAATGATCCCTTGTGCAAGGTCCTAATGGTTAATATATATCAATTAAACAAATTGTTAGAACTTTCATCCCTGCACGTTCCAAATGAAACATGTTCCCCACATACAGATTCTAGTTAAACTTGGTCCCCACTTCTTATAATGTTCTGTAATTGCTTTAATATTCATTCCCAGATCAATCTTGAATGAATTAGCTCAAGCCAATATAAGCTCAATAGCTACACAAAAATGGGAATACACCGAAATAACTGGTTCGGCTTCCGCGTTTTCCGACGAAAACTATTTGGATCGTCTCATCACGAAAACGGCATCGTTCTCTACCCGAATAACACCACTAGTACTGGAAGCTTTGGCGAAGCAAAAACGGGATCCAGCAGCGAATGCAACATGAATGCCGTTTCGGAATTTTTCTCCAGAGAAGAATTTGCTGCCATCACAATCCAAGCATATTTCAGGGGTCATCTTGTATTGTACCCTTAACAATGTTTCTCTATGCATTTTTTTCTTCCTCTTCTACACTTCCTTTTTCTTATTATGCCTTCATTTGGTCATCATTACTTCTAAAATACATTTTTTTCTCTTATTTTCGGTCACACATTTTTCAATAAAACAGTATTACATGCAAATCAAAAACTTTTTCTTATTTTTTAACCACACTTTTTCCATCAAAATACTATTCCAAAATACATTTTCACCAAAAAAAAAAAAGAAGGGATTCAAACGGGGATATATAAACTAATTAATTAGTTAACATTCGACGTTCCTTCTTAAAAAGTTAATTTTGTTAAGATAAACAATCAAACTCTTATATGTCTATTAGTGTTTTCGTATGTGACCGACATAAATTTTAACCTTAACATGCCCTACAAAACGGTATCTCGTTTAAGCAAACTAATCTTGAAACCCAACTACGTGTTTGAGTTTGAACTTGTTGTGCTATGATATCATATTAAGATTAAACATTACATTTAAGTCAAATATTGTTAAGACGAGTAGTCCATACTTGATTAGTGTTTTCATATGAGACTTACCCTTAACATCTCTTTGTCAGGCAAGACGAGCATTTCGTGCACTGAAAAGCCTTATAAAGCTACAAGCACTTGTTCGGGGGATGTGTGTTCGAAGACAAGCACGTATAGCGTTGCATTGTATGCACNGGGATGTGTGTTCGAAGACAAGCACGTATAGCGTTGCATTGTATGCACGCACTCGCTCGCCTACATATCACCATTCGAGCTCGCCAGCTTCTCTGCAACTAATGAATGATCTATTTGTCTTCTACCTCTTCCCTATTTCTTTTTTCGAAATTGTGTTTTATATATCTTCAAATGGGTGTGAAATGAATACATTGATCGATTTTCTTATATATCTTGCATCTATAAGTACTGTTGATGATAAAAAAATAAATAAATACCTATCTTGATTGCTTGATAGAGATATGAAGAAAATGTTCTTTATCAACTTACAATTAAGGTAGGTCGTCCGACCGATTTAATTTATTGGTGATTCTTATAGTAAATTAAATTATCACTTGCTCGAGTCCAATGCATTTCAAATGCCCTTATGTAAGAGCTTAAAAGTCGACAATTACAATAATATAAGAACAACAATGTAAGTTTCAACACGTATACTGCCCAACTTTATTCACGGCTCATGGACTACTATATTTGGATTCTTAAGATTGAAATATATATTTAGCAGTACTAAACCATTTATATGTATAATTTATTGCACAACCTTAGTCTTATGATAGTGACAATAATAACGTTTTGTAGTTTCGATGAAGTTCATATGATGAACTTTAATATCAAAGCTGACCAGAATTGTTATTGGCATTTTTTTTTTCTTTTGTTTCTTAAGAAAATAATCTAAAAGAGGAAAAAAACTTTTAGACCCGATAGCGTGGAGGTAAGGATGGCAAAAAAGCTTGTCAGTTCAGACATCTCGAGCTCGGCCCTGAAAAAACACGAGCGAACCCTGCTCGGCTGAGCCCCATTTTGGGGTGTTGGCTCGAGCCCGAGCGAGCTGCCCATAAAAAAAGAAAAAAAATTAATTTTTTTTTTTGAAGGTGCTGCTTGCTGCGCAGCTACAAGCTGCCTCTGCCTACAAAGGCAATCGATTTTGATTAATTTTTATTTTTTTTTAATATTAATGGGCTCGCCCGGGCCATGGGCCAGCTCGGGCTCGAGCCGATGCCCCAAAATGGGGCTCGGTTAGCCGAGCCGTGCCAGCCGCCGAGCTTTTTTGCCACCACTAAATACGCCTCGTGTCAATACCTACATGGAAGTGTTAACCTATGGTTGAGAAGTGTTTAACGGGTAAATCCACAACATATAAGAGTTTGCATTATACCTCTTAATAAGATTGACGTTTTAAGATTAACACTCAAGTTTTTTAATATGGTATTAGGGTCTATTATGCTCAAACAAGTAATTTGATCCGATTAATACTTAAAAAGAGCACACAAATTTCAAAATTGATCAGTCTAAATGAGCTATCATCTTGTGAGGCATGTTAAGAGATAAATCCAGGCATCGATTAATTATCAAATATAAATCAATATATGAGAATTTGAATCATTTTTTTAATAAGATATTGACCTTTTAAAATGAAACTTCACATCTTCATGAGAAAATAAGTGAATAATATAGTTATGTTACATCCAATAGAAGCACAATAATTGTAGTAAGATTTCAAAAATAAAGGAAGTTGTAACTATGACTAACAAATAGCCACGTGGCTTCCACTAGGAGGTGTATATGTTCTTGATAATTTGATAATTCAGACAAAAACTAAAGTTGACACCGTCATGATAGCCATTGGTTGGTTGGTAATTAATGTTCCAACATAAATGCATAAACTATTTTCAACAAAGGTGGATGAGATCAATATATTAGAGATGCTAATGGAGCGGGGTGAGGGCCCTGCCACTCTCTCACCCCTCGCCGTCCCACCTTAGACGGGGCGGGGCGGGTTCGGGGCGAGGACTTACTTCGTTTTCCGTCCCGTTTAAATTTCTTTTTTCAAAAAAATCTTGTTAAATTATTTTATTTTTTTAAATTTGTAGTTAATTATTTTTTTATTCTTCACGGGAAGAGTTCGGGTCGTTTCGGGGCGAGGTACCTCCTCCCCGCCCCGCCCCATCAACCCGTCGGGACGGGTTTTTTTGCCCCATTCGGGGCGGGGCAGCGCCGGAACAGGGCGGGAATGATTTTTTTGCCATCACTACAATAGATGTTTGGTTTTGATTGAAAATAACTGTTATCTAATGTGTCCACCATGTTTGAGAGTTGTTTATAACTATTTAGATTTTAAGCAAATAAAAATGAGTTACAAATAAGTGAATAATATTTATGATCGTTCCACGAAAAATGTAAATAAAATAAGTTGTTTCCTAGGTTATAAATAATTTATAAACATTAGCCAAACATGGTTAAATGATTTCTTCTTCACTTTTCTTCCACCTCCTATGAATAGGCGGGCCTGCCCTGGTCCAAGGCTAGTAAGACCACTGCCTTGGCCCTCCAATTTTAAGGGGCCCCAAAA